>CM055094.1:76592917-76784961 GCA_029204225.1 Diphasiastrum complanatum
TGGTGATGGAAGTAGGAACATTTTAGAGCATAATCTATGGTAAGGCATGATGAATTTAGAGGGTTTCAATTTTAAATTTCAATGATTCAATTGATATCAACGCAATAAAGAAGCATAATGGACAATAAGTTTAATGAATTTAGGCTGCTTTTTATGCATGATGTTTTTTTAGTATCAAGATCACTTCTCACTGTTTCATGTATGTACATCAGTTTTCCTAAGCAGGATAATTGAGGACTTGAAGCGATAGAGTACTATCAGCTCCATTACCTACTTTTTAGGAGCTAGATTTGTGAGATTTGTTGTTTTCATTTGGCTTTCTAAGTGGTTTTAGTGAAGGTTCAAGAATTGGTTACTAGATCTTTCCAATGGCTATTTTTGGAGAGAATCTCACCCCCACACCTCTTTTCTAGGGATCCAATTGGTTATTTCGATGCCAATTGTGCCCAATATCAATTGGAACTCAAGGGGGTAAGTGTGCAAACAATTAGGGTTGTCAGTTTTGAGGAAAAATGGATTGGGGCACTTGGCAATTGATGAGTTCTTAGGATCAACTGGCTGTTTTTTGTTTGATATTGTGCTTTTCAAGTGTTTTGGTCATTAGTTATGATTGCTTCAATTGGATCCAGTCATGATTCTCAAAGGTTATTCGTGTTTCAACCAGAGTGGATACTGGAAGCAACCTTGAAGCAAATTCTTGAGTAGCTTTAATTTCAAAGAGCAGGCAACTTTTCTCAAAAAAGTTAGTGTAGAACCAAGAGTAAATCACATATCCATAAATAGACTTCCCATTTTTTCTATCACCTGCCTAATCAGTGTCACACAGTATAGCCCACTTCTAGGTGAACAAAAGGTGGAATTGCAGGCTAGAAATGCAATCTCCATTGGTGAAGGATTTGAAGCCTCCTAAGTACATTCGGGCAATCGTGGTTCGAACTATAGATGATGTAGAGATTCGGTTACAAGAATGGGAAAAAGCATTTGCATATGTGTTGTGTGGAAATGTGGACGATTAAGAAAATCATAGTAGCCACATATCGGTTATGGGACTTTGCATGAAGATGGTGGAGAAAGGTTGAAAAGGATAACTTAATACTGACTACTTGGAAAGTTTTTTGCCAAATGTTCATTGGGTGCCAATTGAAGAGAAGAATAGGACAATGCATATGTGGACGAATTTAAAGCAAGGCAACTCGACTATTCAATAGTACACAAACCGCTAAAAGGAGGCATTGCCACATATAGCTGAAGGGATCTCTATGTTTTTACAAGTGTTCCATTTTTTGGAGGCCTTAGAGAGAGTATTCGACCTTTCATCATGAAAGAGCAGACACGAGATTTGTAGGGAACTATACAAATGGCACGGTGTTATGAGGATTGTAAACCTAGTCGTGGTTAGTTCAATGGAAACGAGGGTGTAGGAAATAGAAGCCTAAGGATCAAACAAAGAAACTAATGATACAGTTTGAAAACTGATGAATAAGGATCCTAGATTACTTTAGAGACTAAGGAAGCAGAGTAGTTTTGATTTGATTAGATGACAGTGTAGGTGTCGTATGCAACGGCAAAGAGAATGCGAACGATTAGGTGTCTGAGACAGTCGTGCTCTTCTCTGTTACTGACACAAAGAACTGCTAAACAATTAGGCGTCAACAATTGCCATACATTTCTTCATTTATGGTTCCAATGATAGAGAGAAAGAGTGAGAGACATTGAAGCATTCAAACATAAATACACCTTATATGAAAAATAGCGCTTCTGTATAAAATGGTGTTGTAGTCACAGAATCTTAACTATTCAATCACAGAAAGCATTCTCAAAAGAAAGAGAGAGATGGCTAGAAACCCTCTTGTAGAAACTCGTGGACAGCCAAGGAGAATAGTCATCATTGCTTACAAAAGTGTCCTATACAAATGGATGCACACATATATATAGTCCAAGATGACTATCTAACTTCATGACTATTGGCTATCCAACTACTTGACTATTGGCTTTCCAACTACTTGACTATTGGCTGTCCAACTAGTTACGAATAAAGCCACAGCTGATCTAAAGCTAAGCTATGAAAGCATCACATAAGCAAGACTTAAGCTATGAAAGCAGCACATAAGCAAGACTTAACCCTAGAAAGCAGAAAGAGAGAGATTAAGGAGACTAAAGAGAGAGATCAATATCATCAGCTGAATAACAAATGACACAGTTTGCCTACTTATAGCCAAGAGGAAGCCCTAAAAGGAAGCTTCCGGTGGCTAGGGCCCAACTGGGAGGGAAAATAGTGCGCCCTCCAAGAAGGCCCCACTCTCCAGTAATATGTCCAAATGGCCTAATAATGAGTAATAAGGCCAAAGGCCAACCATATAGTCTAAGTGTCACTAATGAATAAAAAAGGGCCCAAGGCCTGCTTATGCATAAAGTAAAGTAAATGTAAATGGACGCAACGAATGTAATGAGCCGAGTCCAATAACTCAACTACTTGACTATTGACTATCCAACTTTCTATAAGTTACATAGAAAGAATAAGGTACCTCCAATATGTCAAGTTGGGGTACTTAATGTCACAATCTATGATTTTATTAGTATCCATATTAAACAACTTATAGCCCTTGCTTTTGCTACTATAGCCAACAAATATGCATTTAACTCCTTTATCATCAAGCTTGGTTTTTAGCTTATCGGGAATGAAAGCATAAGTCGTGCAACCAAAGATGCGTAAGTGAGAAATAGTAGGCTTCTTACCATACCAAACTTCATAAGGAGTTAATACCTTCAAGGCTTTAGTAGGACACCGATTACTAATGTAAGCCGCCGGTATAACCGCTTCAGCCCAAAACTTGTGAGGTAGGCCCTTTGCCTTGAGCATGCATCGAGCCATCTCCATGACAGTGCGATTCTTTCTTTCGGCAACACCATTTTGTTGAGGTGTGTAAGGGGTTGTCATTTGATGATGGATACCTTTGCTTTGAAATAAGTACCGAACGTATCCTTTATATATTCCCCTCCTCGGTCGGTACGTAAGATTTTCAAAGAGTGCCCAAACTTCTTGCAATAGTGGGACTTACCCTTCTTCTTGGAGCCTTGATCTTGAGCTTCATTTTTGATCATCTTTGGAAGTGTTGAAAGAAGGCTTCCCTTTCCACTTGCCTTTGCCTTTGCCTTTTGCAAAGAAAGCTTGATCTTCTTGTTCACCAAAGTTGATCCTTGTTTGCTCTTCTTGAAGTAAGCCAACAAGTTCGTCGAAGGAGATTTGCTGTCCCCTAAGAGAAATGATGACACAAATGGAAGGTAGGAATTAGGAAGAGAGTTGAGAGTAATAGATACAAATTGTGAGTTCTCAATCACCTCATCAATACTAAGAAGCTCCTCTCAAAGATCCTTGATCTTCGTCAAGTGGTTTGTAACCAAATCACCTTCTTGCATCTTCAAGATAGAAAGTTGATTTCGAAGATATACCACTTTTGCCGCATTCTTTACTTGAAACATCTTGGCAAGAGTCTCCCAAGCACTTTTGGAAGTCTTGCATGATCTAATATGTGGAAGGATACATATCTTCACTGATAATGCAATGACGGAATGTGCTTGTGCATCTCGTCGATCCCACTTCTTTTGCTCATCAGAAGACACCTCCGTAGATGAAGAAGTAGTTGTTCTAGATGGTGTAATAGGTGCCAAGGTAGGTGGCCTCTCTTCGTCACCATTAACTACTTCCCACAAACCTGTAGCAATTAGAAGGTTTTTTATCATGTAGTACCACAAGGAATAGTTTGTGCCATCCAGCCTATCTTCATTAAATAAAGAACCAATAGACTCTGATTCTTTAGCCATAACAAAAAAATCAGCTTGTAGTAGATAGGAAATAGACTTTCCAAGTCAAAATCTACTCAAAGGGCAGCAACCTCAAAGCTGAAATTATGAGCACAATAGATTGCAATACTCCACATGCAATTTGCTCAACAAGTAATGAAATAGGTGGCTGATACTATCTAACTTCATGACTATTGGCTATCCAACTACTTGACTATTGGCTTTCCAACTACTTGACTATTGACTATCCAACTTTCTATAAGTTACATAGAAAGAATAAGGTACCTCCAATATGTCAAGTTGGGGTACTTAATGTCACAATTAGGCCTAGTGGACCCATGAGTCCCTACCAAGTTAATTTCATACTAACTTAGCTAACTCTAAGTTTAGTAGGCCTAATATAATAAATGACCATGGTTACATAACTCTCGACCTTTTGGGTCAAAGTAATATATGGTTGTAAGCAATTCCATTTACATTCTAACAGAGGGTTGGGGAAAGTAGGGCAAATTGAAGAAGAATAGAAAGTTTGAATTTTAGTTCAATCAAGAGCAAAGTAAAAGTGGCCAAAAGAGGAAAGGAGCATTGACATATATATAGATACCAATGACCCATCATTAGTAGGTGGTTGATCAACTTAGCTCAGATAGCTAATTTTAGCATCAATAGCTCATTGGATCATTGTGTGCAACTTAGATCAACACATTGCTTGTAGATATTATTGATTTCCCATTGATTAAAAGTGTTCTTCATTATTCTATCCATATATTTGCATTCTATTGTTTGTGTCTGTATTGTTTTCGGTAGTAAGTAGCTAAGTGTTGCTGATTGTGCTACCAAGTATGATGTATGCTTTAATATTTTTTAAATCTGTAAGTGGCCCTCTACAAGTATGGAATCTTGTTTTACGATTAGAATGGAATGGATAGACGACTGTAAACCTTGAAGCTTATTAAATTCTAATTATCAAAAAATTCTCCCTAGAATAACATTAGACTGCTCCTCCCGTTCCTAATAAGATTGCCATTTAGGACATGCATTTTCAATATTACGTCGTCATCTTGTAAGTGTCAATTTCGATTTAGATGTATTGCAAGAACATCCTATTCACCATCTCATGGCCTACCAGAAAAGAGGATCATGCAAACATTCAGTTCAAAGCTGGGGCAAAGGGTTGTATAGGCAGAACAACATTCAAGTGAGTCAATGTCGCTCATTATTGTCGTTGCAAGACCAAGAGAAGGCAAAATGTGAAAGCATTTGTTTTGTATGCTTGGGGCAACATAGGTGGAAGGAATGTCCACAGAACTAGATGTGCAAATATAGTCTTCAAGTGGACTAAGTGGAAGTGTTAGAAGACCGATTTACTCATATAGGTAACCCAAGACAAGATTCCTATTGTGATGAAACAATAGCCAAACACATTAGAGAGAACACAAGTGATGGAAACTCCAACTATGTCCCATTGCAATTGAGCTAGGGCGCATGTTACGGCCCTATTGGGGGTTTGGACCATTAGGGGCTGCCTTGGACGTAGGGGCCGGGCCTAATCTACATAATAGTCGAGTAGGACCATGGGGTCACACCCGCATGCGGTATTTGCATGTGTGTTGCATCCTAGTATGGGTTAGGGTGTACATGCATTGTGCTTATGCATGGGTCTTGGCTATTATGGGTTAAGGGACCTACATGCAGTGGACATGCATGGGAGTTTGGTATGGGTTGATAGTACGCTTACATGTGGATTCAATGCATGGGTGGACGGGGTGGGTTCTACATTCTATATATACCCTCACCTGTGTCCATGAGGATCATCGAGAGTCTGTGACCGTTATGTTGTGGGATTGGTAAGCTCTTCCTATCATTGTGAAGAGCCAATCGGGTTGTGTGAGCGATTTGGTGTGGACCTAGCTGTGGTGAATTGCGTCAACGACAATCTGGACTATTTCAGTAAATCGGTGTTCTTCCAAGTAGGTGCTCTACCTTTTTTTTGGTTGAATCAGTTTGATTGGCGTTTGGATTGCTGGTAACGTTATAGCTTTCCGGGTTAAAACATGGTTATGTGAATTCTGGTTCTCCATGTTGCTGGTTTTCCATTGTGGGTTGGATTTCTTGGGTTTGCATGGGGTTTCGGAATCCTCTTTCTCGCATGGGAATGGGATTGAAGCTGGTTGCAAACTTTTATTTCTTGCATGCGGCTTGTGTAGCTTAGGAATGGTGTTTTCCGATTGTCTACGCATTGCATGCAAAGTTTATGCTTTCTATCCACCAAGTTAACAGGAATAAGGGTGTTTCTGATTGTTATGTAGCAGAAGTACCTGCTGAATCAGACAAACAGCAATATGGATGCAGGACAATGTTTGCATAATGTGTTTGCCTTGTGCATGCTGAATAGGCATGACTACCTTCTGAAACTCTGTGCATGCTTGGTTTGAAGCTTGAATCAACCAGATGATTGCTGAAAATGAGTTAGTAGAGGGCAGACTCTATATGCTGGGCTTGAAAACCTTTTGGAGGGGCTGTTAGCAGCTTTGTGGATGCAAGTGAATGATCTGGCTTTCTGGAAATCAGTTCCTGCATTTGCATGACCTCATGTGAGTGGAAACCTAATGAACCTGCAAAAGAGAGCATGGAAGCAAATTTTTAACAACATGGCCGACATGGGGCAAGAATTATTCGTCGAGGGTGTGCCATCGCCAGTTCGGAGCGTGGGAAGTCCGGACGACAACCCGCCGTCAATTCTGGATGTGATGGGCAAGGCACTGCTAGAAATTCATCAGAGTAATAAGCAACAGGACGAACAAATTAAGTTTCTACTGTCTCGACATGACGCAACATCTTCGACACACTTAGATTTTCAGCCAGAAGTATTTTCGGCGGACAAGAAATTCAAGCAGGCGCCGGCAGTGGAGTCATGGCTAAACAGGTGGACCATCTATTTGGTCTACACGGGGTTCTCGAGGAAAAAAGAATTTCTTCTGTTTTAATTTACTTGGAGGGTAAGGCCATGTCGTGGTGGAGAGATCTCGATCCTAAGCCTGTTACATGGGACGCTTTTCGGGAGGTGTTCCTGAAAATGTTTATGACTGTGGATGAGCGAGACTCCTATCGGCATTTTGTTGAGCTTAATAAGATGGGATCGCGGGACTTGGAAACGTACATCCAAGAGTTCGTGGATCTCTTAACCAAAGTGTCGCAATTTCATAAGAAGTACGCAGAGTGGCAATTTGTGAATGGATTGCCCGCGGACTTTCAGAATGAGTGCAAGTGCAATCAATTGAACTCGTTGGAGGATGCCATCCGGATCGCATGTGTTTACGATCAGACGGTTGTAGCTTGCAGGAAACGGGGGCAAGAGAAGGGCTCGACAAAGTTCCGACCACGAAAAAATTCCAAGAAGTTCTTTGATGAACTTGAGGCAATGGCTTACCAGAAACCCAAGTCAGTGAAGAAAATTAAGAAAAAACCTAAGACATCAGTGAGACATGCCTTTAAGCAAGGGCTTTGCTTTAATTGCAGCAAGGTGGGCCATTTGGCTAAAGAATGCCCATCGAAGAACAAGTCCTCATCAAATCTTGCAACGGTCGATTTGCCGGCAGGTAAAATGAAGATTGATGTTATTAATGCTACTTGTGAATATCAATTCAGTACATTGTCTTTTGGTCCTAACAATTTGTTTCGTGTTAGAGGCAAATCGTTAGGGAAAGATGTGAATGTGTTGTTTGACTTAGGTAGTACTCATAACTTTATTAATTCTCAACTTGTACAGAGACTCCAGGTGCCTACCAAGCCAAGTGACCAACGGTATGTGGTTAAGCTTGTGTGGGGGGCGGATACTGAAGTTTTTGACGTGGTGGTTCCGGGATTGGAACTAGATCTTCAAGGCTATGTTTCATGTTCTAAACCTGGGCCAGTCGGACATAATTTTAGGATATGAGTGGCTCTTTGGTAAATCTGATAGTTTGCATATCGATTTTAAGAAACATAAGTTACAGTTTATTGAGCGTAGTGGTAAAAGTGTATCCTTCTTTGGAAATGATACTTGTACTCAGTTTGCGATGATTACAACGGCGGAATTAAGAAGCTCACAATTTCGATTGTTATTATCTTTTTTTAAAATCTTGCTCAAGTGGAATTGTTTCTGAGTCTTCTGATGTGAATGATAGTTCTAATTCAATTATTGATGGTAATTTCATTGTGAA
Source organism: Diphasiastrum complanatum (assembly GCA_029204225.1). Lineage (NCBI taxonomy): Eukaryota > Viridiplantae > Streptophyta > Lycopodiopsida > Lycopodiales > Lycopodiaceae > Diphasiastrum > Diphasiastrum complanatum. Next base: position 76,600,921 of record CM055094.1, read on the forward strand.
TGATGGAAATTAGTGTTGTAATTTAGATCATGAATATGAAGAGGAACAATTGTTAGCAGATTTAAAGCAAGAATTCGGTGATGTATTCCCTAGTGAACTTCCCCATGGTCTACCACTGTCTAGGTCTGTAGATCATAAGATAGAATTAATTCTGGGTAGTCAGCCTATCTTCCGACAACCGTATCTGTTTAGTTTGAAGGAAGAGGAGGAAGTGACTTGGTAAATTGAGGAGTATCTTCGTATGGGTCACATTCGGCCTAGTAAGTCGCCATGGGGAGCGCCGGTTCTCCTGAAGGATAAGAAGGATGGTACTTTTCGGATGTGCGTTGACTACAAGGGGCTGAATAAGGTTACCATAAAAAATAAATATTCGTTGCCTAGAATGGACGATCTAGTTGATCGTTTGGGTGGAGCCAAGTACTTCACTAAGATTGATTTGTGAACTGGTTATCATCCAGATGATGTATCGAAGATGGGTTTTAGGACAAGGTTGGTCATTATGAATTTTTGGTTTTACCGTTCGGTTTAACCAATGCTCCAGCCACTTTCCAGCATATGATGAATGATTTAGTTCAAACTTCATGGAGTACCTAGATCCATTGTGTTTGACAAAGACCCTTGTTTTACTAGTAGTTTTTGTCTTGTAGTAATTGAGAAGTTAGAGGTGCAGTTAGGAATGAGTAGTATTATGAATGAGCCATGTGTCGACATTAGGATGTGTCAGGGTTAAGAGGTGCTTGAGTAATGTGAGCCTTGCCTGGCATTCCCTATCTTATTCCTATGCAGCTATGGGGAGGAGACTTGTAGCTCTTATGTTTGCTTGTTGATCTATGTACTATTACCTGAGATTAATAAAGAGACAGACTTGTTGGACGTATAAACTCCATAACCTCATATCACTCGACAGTCAAATTGACGCATAGGCCTGGTTCCTAGGAGTTTCCACAACCTTATTACATCATGTACCCACAAATTTCCACCTCATAGGACATCTGGCTTGTTGATCAGTCAAATCCTTTTTAGGAGATTTGGCGAATGGACTCACTTGGATGCCTGATATCCTATTATCTATACTATAATCAAAATATGCCAGTACAAGCAACCATATACCAATTATCCTTATTACATGAACTTATAAACAAAACAATTTGTTTGCTGTTGACCATAGTACCTCGTGGTACCGCTAGTATGGTACCGCCGGTACCATATCAATGGTACCTCCGGTACGGTACCGCCCTGAGATCCGCGGTACCAGGGCGGTACCATTTTTATTATTTTTTTTATTTTTTAATATTTTTAATATTTAATTTTTGCATATTAACTACCAAAAAAGGACAAAAAAAAGTAAAAAAAAGGGGGTTTAGGGTGTAAAAAAAGAGGGTACAGTACATGATGCAGGGGACTGTTGCAGTGGCACATGGGCACTGCGAGTGAGCAGACCGAGGGGCCAATGGGAGACCAACACAGGGGGGTAGCATCACATGTACAGAGTACAGAGGCACATGGGCATTGTGGGTGAGCAGACCATGGCCCAATGGGAGACCAACACAGGGGGGAGCATCACATGGGGGCAGGTACAGAGGCACATGGAGGGATGATGGGGATCCACATGGCCGATCAGGCTGTGGGGATAAACAGGCACTCACAATGCCATTGTGGTCGGCATTTTCAGAGGCTGTGAGAGAGCTAGTGATAGACAGTGAGAGAGCAAGCGAGAGCCGGTGACAGGCTGTTTGAGAGCCAGGGTGCTATGAGAGGGTGTTCAAGGACAAGGGTGCTGTGAGGAGAAGGTCGATCGAGATGGCAGAGCGCATACCACCGAAGCCCGAGGGCGAAGCCAGGAGGAAGCTTGAGGAAGATATCCGAAGGCACAACGAGAGGCATCGGAAGCAAGAGGCAGATATCCGAGAGATGCTGCGACAAACTCGACAGAGAAATCCGGAACCGGAGCCACCCGCCCCCGCTGTGGGTCCTGTCCCCGCTGTCGAGCTGGATCTGGATGAGCAGATCGGAATGAATTTCACACGACGGCAGCTCATCATGGTCAGGGAAAGGGCGGCCAGACGTCGGGCTAACCAGGGGGCAGCTCGGGCTAACCGGGAGGCAGAGCAAGAGCGACAAAACAATGCACCAGACGAGGGCGAGGAGTCGGTGGAGGATCAATGAGGGATGTTTAGAATAGATGAGGTCCAGCCGTATGTGGCGGACTGTTGCTATGTAGTTTTCGGCAGTTTATGGTGCAGCAAATAACTAGATGGCTGCTTAAAAAAATGACAGTATATGTGATGTTATCCTGATACAACGGTTGAATATATACATAGTAGTTTTTTGTGCAATGCGAGCCTGGTCATGTAAGATGCAATGTCTGTAATTTTTTTAAATGCAGATGTATTACATGTGTTTATGAAATGTCGTTTGGGGTGTAGGGGTGATTGTTGTGCTCATGATGTAGGTGCATATATGTGAAGCTAGCATTCACTTCAAACGAAATTAAATGAAAATAAGATTCACACACGCACATAGAATTCTTCGACATAAAATAAAGCATCACATGTACAGAGCGACATACGCACAATGTGCAGCAAATAATGTAGGCCAAACACTGTATAAAATGTGAAAAATCATTTGAGTACAATGGTAGACCGTTTGCTAGAGACAAACTACTGAAACTAAAACAACAGAGCCACAATCAATGCTCTGGCTCTGACTTAGACGAATGCTCTGGAGACAACTCAGGGCCCCGTGTATCCGAGGGGGAAGACTCGTCATCCTCATCCTCCCAATCAGCCCCCAAGCAGGCCAAACCAACAACACCTGCTCCAACTGGCTGTGATACTGCACCTCTACCTGTACCTGGAGCCCTGCGTGGTCGTCCTCTCCTCCCTGGCAGTTTCTGTACCTTGCCTTTCTTGTTCGGTGCACCCTTGGGCCTTCCTGGTCTCTTGCGGACAAGAGGAGCTGTCAATGCCTCGTCACCCCCATGCAAATCACCTGGCTGGCTAGGCTGGGCCCAAGCTGAGGCCGGCTGGGATAGGGAAGCAAAAGAGGGAACGCCCTGTGCAACTGAGCGAGGAGGATGAGCTCGTGGAGTGTGTGCCCGTGGGGCTGCTGCAAGTGGAGGAACTGGCTGTGCAGGAGGCAAGTACAGTGGCGATATGTACTGAAAGGGGCGCTGTGGTGGCCGGTACTGGTACATCTTGGGTGCTGCCAAAGGAGGAGGATGTGACGTGGGTGCTGCCACTGGAGGAGCCACTGTGGATGTGGGCGCTGTAAGAGAAAACCTGGGCACAGATGGTGGCCTGCCATGGAGACCTGGTGTTGCAGAAGTGGACGGCGATGGAGGGGCTGCAGGCCTAAATGGCATCGGTGGCACTGGAGGAGCCGTGCGACGCACATACACCCTCTGAGGAGCTGGAGGAACTGTAGGCACCTCATGCGGCTGCTCTGGCTGGGACTCTGTGTATGGCATGCTGGCAAGAGATGATGGGGTTGTCCTGACACTCGGCATCTGCTGGGCCTCTGAATCCAATGTGGCAACCAAGTCGGCCAGCTGGGCATCCGAATACAAATGCTCTGGGCTCTGGGACTCATCCTGTGCACCAGCCTCTAAATCATCCTGTGCACCAACCTCTGAATCATCCTGTGCACCAACCCCTAAATCAACCCAAGCCTCATCCCGTGCCTCATCATGTGCACCCTGTAGACCCTGCATGGCCTCCCAATCTGTGCAATGAAAGTCATCAGGTGCCTCCTCTGGTGTGCTGTCTAGTAACGGCCATGACTCTGTGCTGCACGCATCCAAACATCTGCGGGACCGGCATCTAAACCACTCTGCCCTCTATCAAGAGCCTCCTCCATCATGTCGACATAGGTAGGTATGCCACTACCCCCCCCGTGTGCCCTGCCTGTCTGCCGGTATAACCTGTGCCATGTGTCCCACCTCTGCCACGTGATGCACCTGTGACCCCTGCCCGTGGCGTGTGCCCTGCACCTGTATCATCTGCCTCATCCCTCTCTGGTCTGGCAAACACAACCCGAATGGGCTCATCCTCATCATGCTCATCCTCTGACACTGGCTCATCTGCCTCATACAATGGGGGCTCTCCGTGCTCAAGCCCAAGCTCTCTCTCTCTCATCTCGGCAAGCTCCCTCTCTCTCTCTGCCATCAACTGTGTGCCCAGGTCATCTGCAGGCATGGGATGGGTGCTGTCCGTAGGCAAGTCAACATGGCGCTCCAAATCTGATATCTTCGTCTGCAAGGTTTAAAATTTGCATGTCAGAGAGACAACTTTATCGAGAAATGAAACCAACATACCAGGATTCAACCAACATGCTATGAAAGATTAGCTTATCACCTGCAATGCGCTCGTAATGGTTGGAAGCCTCCTGGCGAGACGTGCGTTGGTGCTATAGAACACCAACCGCTCCAACTGACTCACTGACAACCGGTTTTTTCTCCTCGTGTGAATGAGTGCCCATGTGCTCCAATCACGCTCACGCACGGAGGCAGCACAGTCCTGTGGTGCGTGCATTGAAATACTTCAGCACATTGTGGCAGAGGTGGAACTTCAACGAAACACAACAATGGAGGATAAAATGAGATGCATACATGAGAAAGGACACGCAGTGCAAGACGCTGTATGTATAGATGGGTATGTGCTACCGAACATGGTCCACCAGGTAATGGGTAGCTGCCTCCTCTCTGGATCCTGGGCAGCCGGGTGGCCAAATGTGCCCATGTCGAAACGAAATGCAGCGAGCTCCTCCATGAGCCTGATAGGATCCAAACCTATGTGTGGACCCACTCTGTGAATGTACTGAAGCCAATCGGCCTCGAGCTCCCTGTCTGCGATCTGTGTCGGAGAGAGGAAGAGGGGATGCAGCATGTGTGCAACGCTGTGGATACTCCTGTGGAAGTAGTTCCACCGCGTCTCCCATATGAACTTCAGCTCTGTCATCCTGCAGGTGAGGGGCATGTGGTTTAGGGCATTACGAAAAAGCTTAACATTGACAGAAAAACAAACTAGCAAGTACTGAAAAGATAAAGGTCAATTGCAACACTGTACCTCTTACCTCTCTGGCTGCAAGATGGGCTGCTACAGGAACTGTCCAATCCGGTCCATGAGCTCATACACCAGTCCAAGTGTCGACCCCTCGCTATCAGCCATGCGGAGCACAATGTAGAGTGGTCGAAGCAGTCCTGACAATGTCTGTGCATCCCTCCAAAACTGGTCTCCTCTCACCATGGAAGAAAAGTGCTCCCCATCCTCAGTGCGCGGAAATGTACTGGCACACCAAAGATCATTGGCAACCATCTGTAGAAGCTGCGCCCTGCACCTGATCAGACGGTCGATGACCACCAAGTCGAATGCAAAGCGTGTGGGGGCTGGCTTACGGAGGTCTAGATGGCTGAACACCCGGAACATGGCAAGAACAAGCCTCTTCCTCGTGACAAAAGTCACCAGGAAGAGGGCCTCACGAACGATGGCTCTAACCCAGGGAAGTGCACCTATGTCCCCCATCAGAAGGTCTATGCCGTGCGCGGCACAAGGGGTGTGAACAATGTGAGGGAACTCGGCCTCTAGCAGTACAACCATCTGAATGCAGTTCGTGGCATTGTCCGTCACCACTGTGACGACATGTTGTGGGCCTATGGACAGGATGGAAGACCTGATGACATCAAACATGAACTCTGCAGATATGACTCTCCCCCCCCTGCTGCAATCCACTTGCCCTCAAAAACTGTGTGCCCATGCAGCTGGAGACCAGTATGTTGAGGATCGGCCTCCTCCTGACATCAGTCCAGCCATCGGACATGATGCTGCAACCGTAAGTGGCCCAGTGGCGACGTAGAGGCTCCATCTCTCTAGACAGTGACTCAACCCTATCCCTTAGCATGTGTGTGCGGACAACCTCTGAACTAGGGACTCTCCAGCTAGGGCTGACAGACTGTGCAAGGCGGAAGGCCCTTCTGAAGGGCTCAGAGTCGGTGATGGCAAAGGGCAGGTTCAGCTCGTAAATCAGACTGGCCACAGCCTGTGTGGCCTCTTTGTCCATGTGCGGCTGATGCACGCCGCGAATGGTCTGCTGCACAAGGGCTCTCCCTGGTGGGCGACGGGTGGTGGACCTCCAGCACGGTGCACCAACCGTGACGGGAATGGACGATGACGCGACAGGCTGGGCACTGGTGGATGCATCGGCTGTAGACGTGGAATGGAGAGAGTGGGATGCACTGGCAGGGATGGGTGCAGCAGCATAGGTGGGGTGCACTGGTGGAGGGGCAACATCTGGCATGGGGTACGAAAACTGCTGGCTGAGGAGGTCATCCGGATGGGAAGGGAAGGAAGAAGGGATCTCTTCCACATCCTCGAAGGCCCGCCCAGTAGCATCCTGGGCCTGCTCGGGTGGCAGAGAGTCCATCGTAGACTGGTGGAGTGTGAGCAACAGTGGGTGGTGGTGGAACCGCAGTGGCAACTGGCGGACGCGATGGGACAGGATCCACCGGAATCTGAGCAGATGGGGGTGCGTGAGGCATAACTGTCTGAGGGGCAAAGGGACCGGAGGAGGATGCACTCCCTCTCCTCGTGCGTGCCAGCCAAGCAGGCAGCAACTCTGGGTCAGCCACATAAAGAGCAGTGCAAAATCGGAGAATGCCCTCCGAAATGGTGTTCTCCCCTGCCACGAGCCGCAGCCCGTAGGTGTCCAGTAGTCGCTGCCACAAGGGGCAGCATTCAAGGTGGCACCATTTTTGGCGTGTGCACCGAGCAGATGGCCTTTAAGGCGAGTGAGGGATGCAGTAAACTCGACGAGACAGTATCGGCAGCGCACAATCTTCTGACCGGTCTTGTTGGCTTTGTCGGCAACCCGCCTGACAATGTCTACCTCGTCCCACAGACCGGAAAGGTCGGATTGCACCATTGCAGATGAAATGAGGGATGGATTGCTGGAAAAAAAACAGCAGGGTTCACTGTTGGAGAGACGCTGAAAATGGGCGAAGGTAGGGCGAAGCAAGTTAGATGCAAGGCAAGGCGTTGCGTGGGCGAAGGGCGACGCAAGGAATCAGAAGGTAGGTAGGCAAAAACAACAGCGATGGCAGGGCGAAGGAGGGCGCAAAAAAATTTGAGCTGAAATGCAATGGGGGCAGGTAGGTTTAGGTAAATAAAAACTTAAAAAAACATTAAATATTAAAAATATTATTATATTGTGGTACCGCGGTACCATCATGGTACCGCAGTGCCAATACGGTCCCGCGGTACCGGGATCCGCGGTACCCAGTACCGCGGGACATTTATTTATAATAAGAAATCAGGATTGCAAGCTATTTGACAAGTCTTTTGTTTTGTGAAGTATACTAAGAAATGACTTTTAAGAACGTAATTTTCATCAAACTTTAATGTGTCATTGCTTATGTATTTTTTAATTTGTGAACGTTCACCTTTGACCTATATTTTTGCACATTTTTCAGAATCACTCTTTTGTTCATTCTAGTCCAGGTAATCTTACATTTTTTAAACATAAGTACTTCTATGCCTTTGTTGAAGGGTACAGCACCAGATGAAAAAGTATTTCGATATGAGATAAAAGATGTCCTAGAAATGGAGATGCGGCTGTTGGAAGCTTTGGACTATTACCTTGTTATCTACCATCCATACCGCCCTTTGGTTCAGTATGTTTCCATTCCATCAAGGCACATTTTTATGTTTGCCTTCTTGATATTGCATGTAATTGTGATGTTGGTCGATGAAAAAAGTTCAGGTCATATTTACCACTGGAGTCAGATCAAGTAGATTGGGGTTGAGATTTACATTGAGATTCAAACATTTGAAGTCTTTTTTGAAGTTTGGAAGCAAGTAGGGTAACAAAGTGTAAAACATTGCAAGAATAGCGTGCATCAATGTGAATCTCCCATGGGCAGCTTTTTACCTCTCACACACCCCATCGTATTCAAAAGGTATGCCTTGAATGACTACATTCAGAACTTTTTTGAAAACAGTTCCAATTTGTGGCTAGGAGTAGGATACATATAAATCTTGCATTGATTCGTAAAATATCAAGACCTAACTATGCTTTAGTTTTGTCGGGAGAGGCATATGTCACTTGCACACGTCAGATGTACCAACAGTTTTGGGGGGATGAAAAGTAGAAAATGTATATTTCTTGGAGAAGCCAAGAAGTGGCCTGCAAGTTCATTATTACAAACGATAGCAGGAGGACCAATAACCAGTTGCTAGCTCAAGCAGGGTACAATACATATCAAAAGAATGTAGAAAAAAGAATAAGGAGGATGCTATGTCATATGTCTCAATGAGGACTAGGTGGGCCATCGGACGAATAGAGTCTAGTCAACTCCATGATATGCCTGTAAATGGGAAAGGAGGAGGCCATATCCAGCAGAGGAGCCAGAGGATTCAGTTGTGACATGGATAATAGCTACAGAACCCAGCTTACAAGACTAGAGTTTGAATGATAGCTAAATAGATTGCTTGTTTGAGACCTCCCACATATCAAAACTTTGATTGTTCTGATTTCAAGTTATACTTGTATTTCAATTTCCATTTCTTACTTAAGTCTGCCATTGCAGGTTATTACAAGATGCGGGCCTAACTGAACTTATACAAACAACGTGGTAAATATCTTTGTTTTTAACACTGATGGAACTGGGTTTTTATCTCTATTATAAAGTAATTTTATTTTCTCTCACTGTTGTATGTTATTATCGATTGATGAAAATTAGTATCGGGATTTGCATATGGTCAAAGTACTGGTCTAGATTCCTACAATAAAGCTAGATATATTTGGCAAGAAGTAATATCCCTATTGGTGTCCAAGGAAGGCTTTGTGATTTTTTATTTTGCTCGAGTATGGATGACAAGATACCTACTTTAACAAGGAAAGCTCCTGGATGCTGGTTGCCTTTGTCAAAAGAATTCTTTCCAGCTTTAACAGTATTTTTACAATTTTAAATCCTTCTTCGTATTGACAAGTCTTCAGATAAAGTATCCTTATATATCTATTTTAATTGCCATTTTATAGAAAAATGGGGACTTCGGTAGATAATTCGTATTTCTTCAAGTGATCACGTGATTTAGAATACATATATCTCAAAACACGGAAGTAAGGACACAAAGTTGGATCATGATCATGATGGTTGAAAGGTATCTGTGACAGATGAAGCTCCTTTGTGGGTGCGCAATAATGCTCATAATAAACAACCAAAATTTAAATGAACCTCAAAGGATACTTTTGCAGGGAGTTAGATTTTGGTTTCGTGGAGGCATTGCTGGTTTGCTTGCTTGTGGTGGATTGCAAGCATTGATGGTTTCACTGCTTGCGGTGTAGTCTTGATCTGTTTTGGATTATATTTCAAGCGTGCAGAATTGTAGGAAACTCGGGAGTCAGAATCACAGCGAAGCTTTCAGTGGTATCTACCACTGCATTTCCCTGGTTTAGAATCTTGATGTGACCTTTCTCTATTACCTATTTATATTGTTTTGTTAAATTGATGATTGGATCTTTTGAAGTGTCAATGTAATTTTAGCTGTCTTTTGCCATTTTGCTTTTATGGTCTTGTAAGAACCAAGGGGTTTTTTCTATTTGCGCAACTTGCATGTTCGAGATATCTACATGATTAGGAATTTAAGAAATAATCTTGAAAATCTTGGAAGCCTTCATTTCCTAGAGTTGTAAAGGTCAAGGCAGTACATTTGTATTAGCTGTCTCTCCATGACAGAAAACCAGCGTAGTCATGGAAGCACTAATAGCCAGCAAGTTTGTACATTTTTATGCAAGGCTCAAATTATCTCGTGTCTGACTCCATTGTCACATGCATAGATTGAAAGTGTGCTCGGTAAATTTGTACAGGAAGGAAGCTTTTGGTATGTTCTTAATGTACTAAGTGTTGAAGATTTGATGGGTAGTTAGTCCTTCTAGTCAGCTGCTGCAAATGTTACTCAATCTCATTCTTTATGAGCTCAATTATCTGCATTCTAATGAAAGTGTGCTCAGTAAATTTGCACAGGAAGCTTTTGGTGTGTTCATAATGTAATTAGTGTTCAAGATTTGACTGGATAGTTACTCGTCCTTCTAGTCATTTGCTGCGAAATTTTCTATGCACTCAATTATCTGCATTCTAATGATGTACGTTACCTGATGCTCCTGTTTTTTATGTACATTACCATCAAAATGAAATCCAGGAACAAGCAAACTGCAAATTTCTGATTTGATGTATGTTCTGCATCTATTTTCATTTTCTGCAAATCCATTGCACATGCGAATGGTTTTAGTTTTGTGGACATTGTCATGCTGATTGACTTTCTTCTATTTTAATTCGTCCTTTCTTCAAATTCAGGGTTTCTGGATCAAACTGCCTGGTTTTGTTATCTTTTGCATGCGTCTGTTTGGCACCTATTGGCGTCTGGATTATTGTTCTTCAATTATTTCTGAGGAAAACCAAATAGCAGCAGTCAACTTGTTTTTTGTTTAGCCTGTAGTAAGATCTTCACAAAAGCATATCTGAGCACTATTCTTCATTTTTGAGCTTGTTTAGTTGGATAGCAGTATTATGCAATCAAAAGACACTCAACATACATAATGCATACATTCCAGACAAGATAGAAGTTTTGGCTTTCACTTTTTGAGATGAATCCAATGAGTTTCCAACTATCTGCAGGGCCCTTGTCAATGATTCATATGGAACTGATTTGATTCTTATGTATCCTCCATACGTGATAGCTCTTGCTTGCATTTACATTGGATGCATACTCAAAGAGAAGGATGCACGAACGTGGTTTGAGGAGCTTCGAGTAGACATGAATGTGGTAATATGAAGTTCTTTTTCAACTGGCCATGGCAAAGTGTCTCTTGTAAAAGTGCCACTTTCAAAAAGCATATTGATCTCAAGCTTTGAAACTTTTAGTTTTGCTTTCTCACATTCTTGCAGCTCTATTATGTTGATTGATGCTACCCTTTTCATGAGATGGTTGCATGAAAAACACTCTCTACTTTGCCCTTGTTACCTAGTCTTGCTTTTAGATTGTTGCTATATAGAGTGTAAAAAGATTTGCTTAGTCCTGGACCATAAAAATGTGGGGTTACAGCGTAAAATTTGTCTATGCTACTGACTTGTTTACAGGTGTATTGACTTGTTTATGATTTAATAGTGCTTCGTTTTGTGTTTAGATCAAGAACATAGCGATGGAAATCCTTGATTTCTATGACAATTATCGTCAAATTCCTGAGGAACGAGTTCATGCGGCTTTTATTAAATTGCCACCAAGATCCTGAAGTTTTTCAGGATTGTATGAAGCGTTCTCCAAGGCTGGCTCTTGGTATAATATTTGGGTTTCTGCGATTAGATATTTAATAATCAAGCAGTCTGCTTATTAGAGTGGCCATGTTACATGGGGTAAACATTGAGCAGTCTACTTGAAATGTTCTGAACAAATTAAAAATGGATAGGAATCGGTTCAGACATGAGACAAAATAGATTTAGAGTCGGGGTTCTGCGTTAGATAGTTATTTTGTTATGATGCCACAAATTATGGAATCTAATTGGAATGATGGGGCTTATTTTGGCAGTATGAGATTTGAGTCTGGTTTTGTATTGAATTTTAAATTTCAAGAGATTTGATCTTCTGTAGTTGTCACATACTTCAGCATAACAATTTTTGAGAATAGTTTAATCCTATAGAGTTGAAATCAAGTTGTCCTCTTTATCCATAATCATCTAACAAGAGGCATTTAACATTCCTTGTCGTCAATAAAAAGCAAAACTGACAGAAGATAACGTTGGGTGATAACATATGACCTATTTAGCGACCTCTATAGGAGTTAAAAGTTGTCGCACACAATAAAAAGCTTATGGGATGAAATATGAGAAAGTAGGAAGAAAAGATTTGATATTAGAAAAAGAACAACTAGAACTTGTCAGAGTTGAAGCAAACCATTCCTATGGAAACAAGCAATATCTCTCTTTAGAGCTAGCCTGCTAATGTTCCAGTTTGCCCTTCATGTTTGGAGAAGTTTTAGGGATTCAACTCAATATTCTAGATACATGAAAGCAATTGTGGATGTAATTCTATGCATGCAACTTGCATCTAATATTGGGAGCTCATAGAGTGAATAGGCATGTGTATATAGGGTTCATACTTGTCATGGTGGAACTGCTGGTGCAAGACTTGGGACAGACTCCCCATCAAGTTAAAGATTGCATGCATTCTTTATTGTTGGGCTACCACTTTAGGTCTGCATTGCAAGAACTTTGTATTTGAAAGGCACACCACATAGGAAGGCCAGAGCTTCAGACCAGAATGTAGAAGTATTCACAACATTTACAAGGGCCGAAGTTAAAACCAGCCAAATATGAACTAAAGCCGACATACCACATAGTAGCTACTAAGATTTGTAGCATAAGCTCCCTACATGCCCTTCATTTCACATGCAGCTGGCTTTTGAGTTTGGATCTTGATGGTTGCATGTGACGCTCCTATCCAACTCGGCTATGTGGTGGTATTGCAGGCATATCCTAGCTGAACAATTTTATTGCAGAGCATACCATTTGAATTAGTTTTTGAGGTAGCTAGAATCTTGAGAGAGACATAAATCAATTTCAGCAACATGATTACAAGAGAGGTCTCTTTCCTAGCTACACTTAGATGTAATTATATGATTTTTGACACAAGGAAAAATAGGAATGACTGGAAGGGGAAAAGAAAGCCATTTGTCTTAGCTTGACCATGGATGATCAGTGACACGGAGCATGAGGCCAATAAACTTTTCTCCTTATGGCTAAGGTGGTATTGTAGAAAATGGGGAGGGTTGAGCCAAAGGTCTAGCAAATGGATAAAGACAAGGAATTTCTTTTCTAAAAAGAAGAGGCTATGGCTGGGTTGTTGAGAAATAAGTTTTTATGGGTTGTTAAGAAAGACGTTCTTATCAGATCAAATGGATCACGAATTCCAAATGACCTTGTTAGGTGTGACTTTGCCAACATGGAATCTGTTCATATCTAGGATTGAGCTTAAGGAATCCCAAGCTACTTTTTTGATAGTGGTACAACCCTAGAATCTATAGAGCTAATTTTTGTGAGGGATATTATACTGGACTAATTGGGCAAGGATAGTTGTTGAGTGGGACATATTAAGTGCAAGGGTTGACTTCAAAGGTTAAATGAGATTGTTGAACTTGACTAGCTTATGAGTAAGATGGTTTTTCAAGCTCATAAATACTAAGGTCATCTAATTTGATAGGGAAAGTACTTTGGCCCCATTAGAGAAGACTACATTCATTGTTTTATAGAAAGGCCTTAATCTTACGATAGTTGTCTATGCGTGAAGGGCTTGACACAGATTTGGGTAGAAATGAAGGACATCACATAAGAAAAATGATGAGATTAATAACAAGAATTCTAGTTGTAAAATGGAGAGAAAAAGGATCCTAGAGAGATAGTTTGTTGCATATGTTTGCTTATTTGAGATACAAATGCCAAATAGGGAGCCATGGAGCCTAGTGATGTCTCCATGGGGCTTAATAGGGAATCATAGGTATATAAGCCAAAGAGGCAAGAAGGCATGTGACAAAGCAAAAGATTCCGTATCATTTACATTTGATAATGCATCTTGGTTTTCAAGGGGGGCCTGAACTTGGGACACACATTCATGGAGGAAGAACTATGATAAATTTATTGAAAATAGACAACAATGTAGTGATAGAGCGCTCTTCCATGAGGGAGAAAGAAGTCATATCATCCAAAAATTATTGTCTTAGCAAGGGGATTGGGAATAACATAAAGACCACCATCCAAGTATGATGATTTTAGCATGTAGATGAGGGGCTCGACATGTGTGTATATATATATATATATATATATACTATGGATGCATGTCTCGTTTTGGAACGCATCCTAGAATACGTTTTGGGATTTTGTCTCGGAATGTGCCTCTAGAATGCCTTTTTTTTTTTTTGCCAATATGGGTGTCAAATGGCTGCATTTTTTGTGGGGAGTTTCAATATAATTTTTGCAAAAAATTTTATGCATTGCAGAAGTAGGATTTTGTTGGATACTAGGTGTTAATGTTTTTAACTAATTCACTTATTCATGATATGCTGATTAACCGATTCACTGATGGAGGTCCACAATGAAGTTATTAGCATTTGGGACATCAATGAAATGGACTGTGCTGTCTCCCATCACAACAAATATTGAATCGTATTGAACCATATTGATGTGAGCTTTAACTTAAAGGCAATTATATCTCTGTACCTCAATATTAGTGCAATTCCCAGACATCACAGATCGCAGAGATGTTTCGTCCTAGGCTTCCATTAGGACCCGATATACCGTATACCCCCATATCCTATCTGATCATAATTGTGCTGTTAGGATTAAAAGTACATCATAGACAGAAGATAATATCCATCATTGGGGTAGACCGTTTAGAGGAAATTCGTAGAGCCCACGAACCCTGCATCCTACCTATTGTAGACCTTGGAAGATCCCGTGACGTCATTGTTCTGATACCATTCTAAAGGTAGAAAACGAAGTATGATTACCATTTATGTGCACCGCCCGTACTGAGGTTAAGGCATAGGCCTCAAACTTGTAGTGTTTATTCTCAGAGAGCAGTACTCTAAACTGTGACGACTTCTCCTTAGGATTACATGCAATGTCCTAAATATCAGAGCACACCTTAAAACTATTCCATTTCACTACCTAACCTAGAAGGGTTTGAGGTTCATATGATGAAGATTGAGTTCTTGCCTTTTCACTTGGCGACGTTTGTCAACCGATTCGAAGAGGAATCCTAAGTTACCATTTCTACACTCCGGAATTCCATCACAATCTATGCCTCGAAGATATCCTTATTAGAGTACAACATTGTGGGGTTAGAGATTATATCAACACACCCTGAGGATATTCACCCAAGACCCGAAGTAGGAGGATCATCAACCCAATATGAAGAAGACATGTCCTCCAATACCGATGATCCAATGTTAGAAGAAGAATATGAAATGGATTTGAATACCTTCGTAGGAGAGGAAGACCTCACCATTTTGCCCATAATTGTCTTTGATAATATCGAAAGGGTACCAAGGATAATAAGTTCCCTACCGCGGTCTCACAAAGGCACTGATGAAGATGCCCATAGACATATCCAAGAATTTAAGACGCCGATGTTCACCAACATTCATAAATCCAACACATAGAATGTTGTTTTTTTCCGACTTTGGTAGGGGAAGCTAGACGATGGTACTATAATTTATCCAAAGCTTCCATTACCACCTTGGAGGAACTGTTACGATTGTTTACAACAGAGTTTGGACCCAGATACAATGTTGATAGATTGATGTTCGCTTTGACCACGATACAACAAGAACCAAGAGAATCAATACGCCTATATGTGTCGTGTCCTTTCAGTATGGTTCATTATGGGTCCAATGGGTAGAGTCTAGGCAATTGTGAAGTGAATTCAATTGTTCTCAGGTTTTGCCCTTAATTCACGCATGCTACGTGAATATACCACTGAGTGTTTTAGAGCTTTCTCTCATCACAAGGTTCTCGGCTCGACATAGGTTCCCAAAGAGAATCAATAAAATTTCGCATGGATGTCTCACTAGATTTCTCATTCGGCTAGTGGAAATGTCAAAATAGTGGTAAATTGCACTCATCACTCCGTTTATCGAGTGACGGTACTTCTCATTCTTCGGGCCTAGTTGTTTTGCTGGGTAGTTCTGAGGAATGGCGTGTCTACTTTGCGACTTAGCTAGAACAGCGTATTTCAGCCGTATTTGAGGGACTGCTCGCTCTGGTGTTTCACAGAGGTCGAACCCATTTAACACATGCACAGTACGAGCCCAACTTCATTGAAAAGACAAATGATCACAACTATGACAATTTTTTGTGATTCACTAGGTGAGTTGAGAGATAGAGAGTTGCGACAACAGAAGGATCATACACACCCTATCACAACTTTCTTTGAAATATTGAAAGAAGATTCCTTAATACAACAATATAATGAAAATATCATTTCACTAGATATGGAAACAAGGGTACTAACATTTTGATGTGAGTAAAACTTATTACCTCATGCAGAATCTAGGGTAGCGGAATGCCTTAGAGTACACCTAGTCATGAATGTCACAACTTGAGGCCCATTGCTCTTTTGCCAACCCCCAATGGTCCCCCTTCAAAGTGGTGTTTTGCCAAACTTCATGCACTTCATGCCCTTCAATCCCTTCTTGCCACATGTCCATCCCCCTTTGGAAGGTTACCAAAGTTGGTAAGTTTTCCAAGTTGCCTCTCCAATAAATAGCATGTGCTTGGTAGGTGGAGGCCTTGAATGTTTAATCATGGTCTATTTTGTTTTTAGACCAAGTAGGTTGTCCTCTTCCTGGTTTTTGTGCTTCCACGGCCGCTTCTCCATTGCTATCTAAATGTTTGGGTGTTACCATTTGTCAATCCCTATGGTTGTAGATGGTCTCTATTTTTTTTATTGTAGCACCCCCTTTTCCCTTTGCTTGATTTTTCCAGGTGGTGGGCGCGGATTGGCTCGTTGGTCGGGTTTTTTGCTATGTTGAGGTACTGACGTGGCCCGTGTTATTTTTACAACATTTTCCTTTGGCGGTTTTTTCTTTGAACTGACTTTTTCCAACATCCAGGACTAGGGCTCTTCAACAATTGGTTTCCCTGAAAACACTAGGCAATTATATATTAGTAAAAATTGACGTAGTACATGGTGAAATGTTAGCACAGCTATGTCGGCTATTTTTTTTTACTGGCCAATTTTAAAACTCGTAAAATATTCTTATCCTCCATTTCTAAGACCACAAAATTTTCTCTAGCCACTTTTAGGGCAGACCGGGACTTACTTCTGCATGCAAAACTAATGCCGATTTTTCTAATAGCTAGTTATTAGATTTTTCGATTTTGTCGATTTTTTACAATTTTGTGAAAATTAACCTTCATAATAGCTCGATTTTTCGTGTGGAAATATCGGCTAACAATCAATGTAAATTGAATTCATAAGATTCAATATCTCTAGAAATACCTACTCAACATGGCAAGTTGATGTAAAAAAGACTACTAGCAAAGCACTTCAATCTTGTAAGATAGAATTTTTTACCAGAGTGCCATAGAAATACAACTAGCAAATTATTATAGAGCATGTAAAGTTTAAAAGTGACTAAAAGGATCCATAGACCTTGATACATGAAGGTGGGCCTCTCTTTAGCAACTTTGAAGTTACTAATTATAGTTAATCAATAGTTAGTAAGCTAATTTTTAGATGACTAAGTCTGGTTAAGTTGTATATTAGGCTATAAATAACTATTTGTAGATGTTGTTAGTATATTTTGGCTCATCTTGTATTTGAGAGATTTAGAGTCTCTCATCATACAAGCCACATGGATAGTTCTACTAATAGAAAAGCACTACTGTGTGATTGTCTACTCACCCACATGTTAAAATTGTCAAAGAAATAGCAAAGCACAATTTCGGCAATCACACACATATAAGCACCAAAAATTCACTCAGTAAAAAGGATAATTTTGTACTCATCTTTTTCTACTACCAATATATACAGTACATTTACCTAAGGGGCAGTCCTACATGCAAGACTGCTATTGACTAGACCAAGTCTTGGCACGTATGCCAGTACACGGCATGTGCATGGCCACACTGGATCCAACACAAAGATGTGTATACATTGTCTGAAAACCATTGTACTAATGGACTTCTATTGTCACCATAAAATTAATTTTTTAATTTCAACACTCCCTACAACTCAATGTCACAAACATAAAGTCTATTTCTAAACATTTCAAACTTGCCCTTACTCAAGGGTTTTTTAAGAACATTAGCTATTTGTTCAATAGTACTATAAGTACTACCTTAACATCATTGTTAAGCGCACATGCACATACAAAAGTGATATTTAATCTCTATTTGTTTAATCCTAGCACAATAAATAGGATTTTTCACAAGTTGTATTCCACTTTGGCTATCACTGAAAATGATGCTCCCAAAGTCATGTTGAAGTTCAATCTCTACAAGCAACTGGTGCAACCAAATAGCCTCTTGCACAACACTTTCTAAAAAGAATTTCTCATTTTCAATAGTAGATAAAGCCATTGTATTTTTCTCTTTACTAGACCATGAGAAGCAATCATTGCCAATGTGAAAGAAGTACCTTGAAGTAGAGTGTCTGCTATTCATTTACCACCCCAATTTGTATCAATGTAGCTCTCAAGCTTCACATGGTTACCATTATGGGAGTAGAACAAGCCAAACTTTGTTCTACCCTTGATATTTATCCTTGGTAGCTTTCAAATGTGATTGCTTTGGTATATGTAAGAATTGACTTACTAGACCCACAACATAGCAAATATTTGATCTAATAGTTTTGAGATATATAAGATTTTTTACTAGTGAACAACATTCGATAGTATTAAATTATTTGCTATCATCATACTTTGAGAGTTTTACACCAACTTCAATAGGGGTAGATGATATTTTGCTATCCTCCATGCAAAAGCTCTTGAATAACTCACTAACATACTTCGTTTTTGTAAGTGCAATTCTTTGATCACCTTGCTAAACTTCCTCACCTAAGTAGAGTAATGCATCATGTTGAGATTTGTCATGTCAAATTCCCTGTAGAGATTTGATTTGACTAACTTCATCAAATCATCATTACTACTAACAATGATCAAATCTTTAACATAAAGCATTATCAAGAGTATAGAACCATCCCTGATAAGAGTGTATAAGTTGCAATATGATGAAGTACGCACAAAAGTCTGGCTTATGAAATACTCATCCATGCATCCATACCAAGCACGAGAAGCTTTCTTCAAGCAAAAGTTTTATGCAACTTACATACCTTGTTCTCCTCTCCTTGGATTACATAGCCATCAGGTTGTGCCATATATATTTCTTCATCCAAAGAGCCATTAAGAAATGGAGATTTAATGTTCATCTAATGAACTTTCTATGTACTTTTCACATGTGTGAGGATAGTCAAAAGTGTGTGATTGATCTTCGGAAACTCTCTCTTGATTGTAGCTACCAATCTGACAATCTTCAAGGTGAGAGCACACAAGCATGCATCTACCCACCAAAGAGCTATCAAAAGCTAACATTAACATAATGAGAAGTTACTTGATGAAAAACTAAGTCCCAAAATAGGTTGCTCTCGGTTAGAGAGAGAAAATAGAGGACATACACTCGGGTAGAGAGAGAACACAAAAAAACAATGTGTTGGAAGCAAAAACACTCATCAAACTTGATTACCATCATTCCAATGTTATGTACAAAGGAGGGCACTTCTCAAATAGTGCTAGCTCGTGTTTTTGCAAGAGGAAATACTCTAAAATGATTGACCGCATTGATTTCCTTCCTGCATCATGATTGGACCCCTAGATTTGCACCTCTCATCATGATTGGACCTCATGATCTCCATCTCACAATTTGATTGGGCCTCATGATGTGCACCGCTAAACATGATTGGTCCACATTTAATGCATCTCTTTAAGTGATTGTCCTTGTGATCTATGACTCTAAATGTGATTGGGCCAAATAGATACATTTCAATCCTAACATCATGTGACAAATGTTACTATCTCACTAAAACTCAAATTTAAGGACTATTGGCTATTCAAACTCAACATAAATGAACTAAAATGATTATGCCTACCCTCCACACGAACATGCTTCACACACGTGTGAAATCAATATGTACATGAAATTGGGGGGGGGGGAGAGAGAGAGAGAGAGAGAGAGAGAGAGAGAGAGAGAGAGAGAGAGAGAGAGAGAGAGAGAGAGAGAGAGAGAGAGAGAGAGAGAGAGAGAGAGAGAGAGAGAGAGAGAGAGAGTATCTCCTCTTCTTTCTATTTTCTTTGTTGAAGGACCTCCTATTTTGTGTGTAAGTGATCTATTATGGATGTTGAATGCCTGTTATTGTTGTTGTTAATCATGCGATCAGGACATTCTAAAATAAACTAATAAGAAACAAAAAAAAAAAACTTTGAGATTTAATTCTATGCTAGGCATAGAAAGCTATGCCCGTCATAGGTTTCAAAAACTAGAGGTATGTCAGTATGCATAGAATATAAAGGCTAGAAAATAGCAGAGCAAACTCGAAGATTTCAAGACAAAAGAACACAATGAGTTCAGATTGGAAAACTCTTTCATAAATAGTCTAAAAGATTTAAGAATTAGATTAGAGTTGGGATAAAATTAGGGGGTTAGATAGATTTAGGTGTTTTATTAATATCAGGTCCAACAATGGACATGGTCCCCAACAACATTGATTTCAACTTTGTTGATGTCTTCAAACTCGAACATTTGAAAGTACTCTTGGCCATATAGGATCCACGGTCTTAGCCTTTTAGCATCTCAAGCATGGCCACTTTATAATCTAAAGTCCAATGATGGTGATGACATCCCAAGGGCATTTGTTCTGGCCTTGCTTACCTCTTCAACGTCTATTTTCTCTTGTTCATAAGTGACTATTACCAAGGGCCAGCCCTGTAATGCACCATGGCCTTTATCCAATCTTTGCATGTATACTTTGGTCCTAGACCATTAAAGTGATATGGTTCAAGGTTGAGGCCAAGGTTTAGAAAAATAGTCATCCAATGACTTTCTAACACCTCTCTAGGTTCCATACCTCCATCCAAGGCATAGACACTTACTTGCCCTTAAACAAGGACACTAGTACCTTAATCTAATTCACCTACCCTTAATACTAAGGGTATCCCTTATCCAAGGGTCACATGACTCCATACCTCCGACTAAGGTATAGTCACTTGTCTGCCCTTATCCAATGGCACATACCCTTAATTCTAAAGGTAACTCTTATCCAAGGGTAACTTGTCATTTAGCCCCCAACACTAAATGGACCAATAGGGGTTTGAAGTACTGCTAGTTACATAGGTATGTAACATTCCTTCCCCCTAAACTTAAATTTTTCCTTGTAGGGAAAAATTTGAAAAATTCTTCTGAAGATCAGCTTCCTTTTCCCAGATATCCTCTTTTTTTTATTTGCCCCTCCACCTGACTAAAAATTCCCAAAGCACTCTACTCCGTAGAGTCCTCTGCCGACTATTAACATCGTCTCGGGTTCAGGTGGTCCACTCATGGACTCATCACGAAGAAGTTCCACTAGATCTTCCACAGGGACCAGGGTCTCCCCAACCCACAACAAGAATTTCAATTTATTAACGTGGAAAACAGGATGAATTCCAACGTTAGCTGGAAGGTCCAGTTTGTATGCGACCTTGTTTATGACTTGGATAACCTTAAAAGGACTGCAATACCTAGGCGCCAACTTTGCACACTTAATAGTTTTCAAGCCCTTGAGTGACTAGGGAGTCTCAAAAACACTAAATCGTTGACCATGAATACCTTGTGCTTCCGAGATAGATCAGCATAGTGCCTTGCCTTGTCTTGGGCACTTCTTATGCTATCTTTAGCCAACTGTAACATTTCTTGCATATCCGCAAGGAAATCAGCTACGGCTTACACCTGTAGGTTTTTCATGCCAACACTAATTGGTGATCAAGGTTGAAAACCATACATAAGCATGAAAGGGCTGAATCCAGTCGCTGAATGTTTTTCACTGTTATATGCAAATTCCACCAGCGGAAGGTACTGCTCCCAATCAAACTGCCGATGGCCCACATATGCTCGAAGCATATCCTCCATCGTCTGATTGGTCCTTTCTGTTTGACCGTCTGATTCTAGATGATCTATAGAACTCACTCTTAAAGTTGTTTCCAACTTTTCAAATACTGCTTGCCAAAAATTCCCAGTGAATTTTGGGCCACGGTCACTGACAATATCGCAAGGCAGTACGTATAGTTGGAAAAGCTTCTCAACAAACAGTTGAGCTAGTTCTGAAGCTTTAACAGTAGTTTTTGTTGGGATAAATTGAGCAAACTTCGTAAGTCTGTCAACAATGACCCAAACCGAATCGTGGCCCTTCCCTGTATGTGGAAGCCCGACCACAAAATCCATAGATATACTTTTCCACTTTCCGTTAGGAATATCTAAAAGATGTAATAGGCCACTAGCTTTAAGCCTCTCTGCTTTATTTAACTGGCACTTAGTACATTTAAGTACATAGGCCTCTACTTGACTTTTCATCTTAGGCCACCAAAATTGCCTTAGAACTAAGTCAAATGTTCTTTGTATACCCGGATGTCCTGTGCATGGACTATCATGACACTCATGCAAGATTTGGGCCCTTACAATGTCATTCTCTGGTACGCACACCTTTACTTTACGAAACAAAATCCTGTTTCGAATTAGGAAATCCGTTTCAGTCTTTCCCTGATTCGAGAAATCTTGCAAACCTGAATCGACTCCCGAAAGTACTTGTTGCCAATACTTTCCAGAAAAAGGATCGGACTCATATAGTCCTTGAAGAGACTGAAACAGCCCCGGTTCTATAACAGTAAAGCACAACTGATTAATAACCGGTAACCGACTCAAAGCATCCGCTAGAGTATTTTGACTTCCTTTACAATAACGTATAGAAAAGTCAAAGATTTGTATCAGCTCAGCCCATCTAGCTTGCATGTCCTAATCATAAAAGTCTTATTAGGATCGCCAATGATTAGTATTGGTGCCGAAATGACACTTTTTTTAAGCAGCTCAAAATAATTCTTTTGACATGAGATCCACTCATAACTTTATTAATGTAAATTTGGTGCAGACGCTAAACCTTCCTACCAGATTAGTGAGAAAAATATTGTGTGACACTGGCATCGGGAAGTAATTCCGATTTGATGGATTTTACTTTCCCTAATGTAGAATTGCACATTTAGGATTATTCTAAAAAACCAGAATTCCATGCTGTTGCATTAAATAATGTAGATATTGTTCTTGGGCAACAATGGCATTTTGATAAGAACAGGTCATTGCGAATTGATTTTGTTAAAAAATCTTTATCTTTTATGCATGATAATTCTTTAATTAAGATCAAAGCTAGTTTAAGTGATGACACTAAAAATGTTAACCCTTATTCTAAACATGAACTTAATTCTATTATGAAGAATTCTGATTTTAAAGTTTATTTATGTTTTCATAATAATATCATTTGTTGCAATGATGATGAACTTAACATAAATGCCATGAATATACGCAGTGAGAACACGACAGAATTTGAAGCCTATAATGAACTTAGGTAGGAATTCAATGATGTTTTTTTAGACCTTCTTGTAGGTTTACCACCAAAAAGGACAGTTGATCATAAAATTGACCTAATACCTAGAACAATTCCAATCGCACAACGTCCTTATAGGATGAGTGCATCGGAAGAGGCTGAGGTAAATAGGCAATTACATGATTACCTAAAAAGGGGGTGGGTACAACCTAGTAAGTCTCATTGGGCATCACCAATGGTTCTGGTTGCCAAGAAGGATGGGACTATAAGAAACAAGGTAACCGTTAAGAATAGATATTCACTGTCGCGGTTGAATGATCTAATAGACTATCTTGGTGGTGTTGGGTACTTTACCAAGATAGATCTAAGATCGAGCTACCATCAAATATACATTAAGGCAGAAGATATACCAAAAACAGGGTTTCGAACTCGCTTTGGTCACTACGAATTTTTGGTGTTGCCTTTTGGTTTGACCAATGCACCGACACTTTCCAACAGATGATGAACGATTTGTTTAGGCCATATTTGGGATGATTCGTAGTGGTATTCTTAGATGATATCCTAGTGTTCATTAAGACTTTGGCGGAACATAAAGAGCATCTTAGGATTGTCTTGGACATTCTAAAAAGGGAAAAGCTCTTTGCCAAGGAGTCTAAGTGTGACTTTTTTGCAAAGGAATTGTCCTACGTGGGACATAAGATTTCCGAACAGGGAGTGGAGATTGAGGGTTATTGATTGGCCTATTTTTACCACAGTTCGAGAAATCAAGTCTTTCTTGGAGTTTGTAGGATTTTTTCGTCGTCATATTTTTCATTGTGCTCGATTGGCATTTTCCCTTACCCAGGCCTTGAAAGGCTATAAGAAGCTAAGCCAGAGGGCTAAGAGTCCACTAGTGCTGTGGACGGAGGATATGAATACCTTTAATGCAAGTAAGGTCATTAGGTCCAAAAACTAAAGAACTAAGAAAACAAATATCCATCTCATTACTTTGAGATAGATTACCTGAGGTTGAAGCTTGTTTTTTGATGCAATCACGTGCAAGGTGACCCTTGCCATGGCACTTGAAGCATAGGTTTTTCTTACGAGCTTCAGCTTTATCATTGCCACCTTGATGGTTTTTAAAGGTTTTTTTGGTTTTCTTAGGATTGTTGGAGTTGGGATGTGTTTCACTAACGGCTTCCCTATCCTTCCTCTTAAATTGAAATCCTTTTTTTTGCTCATTAGGTTGTTGACCCCTAGGTGGCTTAGGTGTGTCATCAAAGTATTTTGCAGCCCTAATAGCATCTTCTAGGATTTTTGGATGGTTCCTATGAACATCCACTTGATAATCTTTTGGTAACCCATCAATGAACATTAACATTTGTACCTTAGGCGGAATGTCACTATAAAGTGGATTCAGGTACTCATGAAAATCTTGAATAAATTGTTCCAAACTTTTATTCATGGTTAGATGACTCAACTTTTGGAAGTGTTCGTAGTCATCTAAAAGTCGTAGAAAATAGTCCCTAAAAAGTTTGCAAAAATCGTCCCATGTACAAGGTTGATTGCCCTTTGCAACTAAGTCATCCCACCAAACTAAGGCTCTTCCTTCAAAGAACATGGTGACAGTGGATAACTTTTCAGATTCAGGGAATTGGTTCATGGCAAAGTATTTGTTCCAAACATTTAGTCAAGAACTTACCACTTGTAAGTTCCTATCTTTCTTCTCCCCCTTAAACACTTTTACGGGAGGTAGAACTACATGCTTCTTCTGATTGGCTAACCTAGACTCTAAGTCTTGGTTTCTTTGATTAGTTTCAAGAAGCTACTTATTAGTGGCTTTAATCTGTTGGTATAAAAGTTCAAGAGCTTGTGCCACATTGGATGGGTTTGATAGATCAAATATTGGGTTTTCATTGGTTTGATCCATTGGGGTTGCTTGTGTGTTTTTCTATTATGCAAATACAACAACAAGTGCTCAAATTAGAATGATAGAAATGCTTTCATTCTTACATCCAATGCAAATAAAAAGCATTTACTTCTACTCATTCAATCTTATTGTTTATAAGCTCAATCCAAGCCTACTATTTGCAAGCTCAGTCCAAGTTTAAGAGAAAAACAACAACAAGCTACATTTGCCTTAATCAAAAGCAAAAATGAAAACCAAATCTTTATGTAAACTTCAATTAACTAATCCAAGCTAATGTTTATATAAAGTTCTCATTCCAATTCCAATTCCAATTCCATTTGTCATTTCAAAAGCAACCAAAGTTTTCACATTTCTCACTATTCTAGATCTCCAAATCCATGAAACTAGTGTCTAGAAATGGATAACTAATGAAGCTTTATGAAAACTTCAATTTTCAGATATTTATAGGTCTGAAAATCAGAACTTCATAATGACAAAAAACAGAACTTCAAAACTTGTGTTATGCACAAAGTTACACTATCATTCCCTTCCTACTTTGTCATTTTCATGAAACTAGGAGATAGAAAGGTGTAACTAATGAAGTTTGGATGAAAACTTCACTTTTCAGATCTGATTTTCAGATTTACAAGTCTGATAAACAGAACTTCAAAATGAAAATCAAAACTATAAACACTTCATTTGTGCAAAAAAAAAACACTAGTTTTGATCAAAACACATAGCTAGAATCAATCTTTTTGCAAAAAAAAATTTGTGTATGTAGAGGAAAACTTCCTCTAACCATCCCACAAATCTTTTTTCAGAACTTTTAAAAACCCAAAGCCCACTTTAAAACTTCTCCAACATGATCAAAAATCAGCCCTTAAACAATTCTATAAGCATCACTACTCTCTTCCAAAGAGAACTAGATTCATTGGGTACTTCAACTACAAGCTTCCTACAAATTGAAAAGCCAATAATCTTCTCCAAAAAAATTTAGTTGGTGATCTTAATAGAATTTCAAGAAAGTTAGAAAGGTTATCATCCTTTGTCTAGCTCTGATACCACTTTTACAAGTAGAGGTGAGGAAGTCCTCCAAATCCAAGGTAGAGCCTCCAAATGTCCTCCAAGCAACCTGCAAGCTTCAAAATGCTCCCCAACTCCAAGCTAGGATGCCTCCACCTGCAAGTCAAAATCTGCAAGCCTCCAAGGATCTCTCCTCCACCTGTGTCCCTACTCTTTAAAGACAAAGATAGATAACAAGCTAGTCTCAAGTATTCACCACCCAACCATAGCTAGATCCAAGCTCCAAGCAAGACCTATCTAGGACCCCCTTGCTAACCATAAACAAATCACAAGCATAACACAACACTCCATAGCATACTCAAGATTCAAACCCTACTTATGTCTCATACCATAAGCAAGATCCAAACCTTGAGCATACTACCACAAGAAAACACTCTACACACTAGTAGCAACACTAGAGCATAAGCAAACCAAACAAGAGATATCTCCCCCCTCCCAATGGGCACCCTACTACCCTCATATAGATGGCCCATAGACCCTCCAATGCACTATGGAGTTCCATGCTCATCCAATGAGAGAGAGAGAAGCCTAGGGGAGTTTAAGAATCTCCCAAAGCCTCCATAGGCTTCTGGAAGGTCAAGAGACTCCTTCCATAACCTATGACTCTTTGAATGCCTTTCTTGTGGGAGTTGGGAACTCAATGGACACTTTAGAAGGGCGCCCTCCTACTAGGTCCCATTGCCCAAGTTGTGCATGTATACTTTGGTCCTAGACCATTAAAGTGATGTGGTTCAAGGTCGAGGCCCAAGGTTTAGAAAAATAGTCATCCAATGACTTTCTAACACCACTCTAGGTTACATACCTCCATCCAAGGCATAGACAGCTACTACCTTAATCTAAGACACATACCCTTAATACTAAGGGTATCCCTTATCCAAGGATCACGTGACTCCATACCTCCGACTAAGGTATAGTCACTTGTCTGTCCTTATTCAAGGGCACATACCCTTAATCCTAAGGATAATCCTTATCCAAGGGTAACTTGCCATTTAGCCTTCAGCACTAAATGGACCAATAGGGTTCTGAAGTACTGCTAGTTACATAGGTATGTAACAGTATGATAGATCAGGCTTTCTATATGTCCACATCTCGTATGGTGTCTTATTTTTCAGGGCTGTCGTTGTTGATCTGTTCTGCAAGTGTACTGCTATAGCTATTGCCTCAGCCTAGAGTTGACTTGGCAATCGAGCCTGTGCGCACCATCATGCATCTGGCTCCTTCGACTAGCGTCATGTTTCTTCTTTCTGCGACACCATTATACTCTAGTGTGTACGCAGGAGTGAACTAATGCTCTATTCTCTGTTCTTGGCAAAATTTTATAAACTTTGTGCTCTTGTACTCACCTCCGTTGTCAGATCTGATGATCTGAATCTTCTTTGAGGTGTGTCTCTCTGCAAATGCCACAAACTTCTTGAAAGAGTCAAACACTTCAGATTTTTTCTTCAGGTAGTAGATCGTAGTCATCTGGCTGTAGTCATCAATGAACGTCAGGAAATACCTCGATCTTGAAAGCGAATCCACTATCATCGGTCCATAGACATCTGAGTGGACGCGCTCAAGAACTTCTTTGGCTCTTCTTCCCTCATGTGTGAATGGATTCCGATGTTGTTTGTCTTTCTGATAGGCTTCGCAGAACTCGGTATCGGGTCTTGAAATCTTCAAACCTATGACTATGTCTTTCTTGCACATGTCATACAGGCTCCTCATGTTCAAATGATACATTCTCTTGTGCCAGAGATGATCTTCATTTTCTGATTCATTTTCTCGATCATGCAGTATCTATTTCCATCGAATAAAACTTGAATTCCAAGATCTGCCATCTTGGAGAGTGATAGCAGGCCTTTTCTCAGTGAAGGTACGTAGAGTGCTCCTGGCAGCTCTGCTTGACCTGACAATGTTCGCAGCTGTAGAGTCCCGATGCCTTTCACATCGTGTCGGCTCCCATCACCTAGAATCACCACTCTGTTGTTTTCGAGTTCTCTGAAGTCGATCAAGATCTTTTTATTGCAGGTGATGTGTGATGTTGCTCTTGAATCAATGACTACATCGTAGTCTTGTTCAGTGTAGCTTGTTGAAGCTTCATCAAGTATTGTGAAGGCTTCATCACCTCTATCTGTATCTTTTGATGACTCTGCAACATTTGCTTTCTTAGCTTTGTTCTTTCCTTTTGGGTTGAATCTGCAATCGTATGCAGAGTGCCCCTTCTTCTTGCAGTGCATGCAAGGTATTGTAGGATTGAACGAACAATTGTTGGCTGTGTGTCCTGGTTTGTGACAGTGATCACAGGGAGAAGATTGTTGACTCGAGGACTTTGTCTTGTCGAATTTGGGTTTGTTCTTGTTCTTGTTCTTTCCTTTTGTGTGAAGAGAGCCTTCTCTTGAACATTGCTTCCTTCTCCTTTGTCCCTCATCAGTCTCTCATCAGCAACAAGACTGATTGCTTTGTCAAATGTCATATCTGGTAGACTCGGTATGAGCATTCTCAACGGTTGATAGGACGCAGGTAGAGATTTCATGAAGTACATCACCTGTTGTGGTGTTGGGACCTGGTGCTCCTGACCTAATGCAGCGAGCTGAGCGAAGATTGTTCTGATCTTCTCAATGTGCTGATCTAACTAGTTGTCATCCCATCGTGGATTGTAGCTAATTGTGAAGATGCATCACTGAAGCAAAGTCCTCACTTCGTACTTCTGTTTTAGTGTTTCCCATGCTGCATGGCTGCTTTCACAGTCTTCAATCTACATGAGTAGATCTTCATTGATGGATGAAACGATGATCGACATTGCACGCTCATCCTTTCTGATCCATTTAGCTCTCCTCGAGTCTCTCTCGGGAGGCTGCACCTTTGTGAGTTCGGTCACCAACCAGATGCCTTCGCCATCCAGAAGTGTTTTGATTTTTAATTTCCATATCCTATAGTTTGTGCCATCAAGACTGATTGCTATTCTTGTCTGAATCGTTGTAGCCATATTGTGTTGCCTAGAAAATCACTGTTCAGATATCAGTTGTGATAACCTCACTGCTCTGATACCATGTAGTAGTAACCTGAGTGCTCTGATACCATGTCGCGAACGGATTTATTTGGTGAACAGATTGTTTTTGTTTTGGTTTTTCTTGCATGGAAGTCTGCAGGATCCTAGGCACGCGACTGCAGATCATAGAATAGAAATCATTCTAGCAATTAAGACAACAGAAAATCAGAGAAATGGACAAGAAAGAGAGCAACTGTATTATCAGTTTTGATTTTTAGAGCGAGACGATCAGTATCTCTCTTGTTGGCGGCCTGATACTCTGCTCTATCGATGTGTTCTACTCATTGGCAGGCTTTCATGCACAACTATTTTGTTTCTCTATTTTTTCTATTCCTTTTGCTAACTATTCTCTCTCTCACTCCACTCTCTCTCTCTCTCTCTCTCTCTCTCTCTCTCTCTCTCTCTCTCTCTCTCTCTCTTTTCATAGTAGTTGGTGGGCCTCTCTCTCTCTCTCTGTAGTTCCACTCAAGCCTACATGGCAGACCTATGTGGCATAGCTTAGTTGGCTTGACACACAAGCCTATGTCAAGCCTATGTGACAAATTGCAGCATGCTTGCATGGCAGACATCAAGTCTATGTCATGCCTATATGACTTGCCATGCAAGTCTTTGATAGGCCTACGTGGCTTGCCACATGGCAAGTCCCAAGCTTGCATGGTTTGTCTCATGACATACCTATGGGGCAACTCTCTCTCTCTCTCTCTCTCTCTCTCTCTCTCTCTCTCTCTCTCTCTCTCTCTCTCTCTCTCTCTCTCTCTCTCTCTCTCTCTCTCTCTCTCTAGGTCCAATCAAGACTACATGGCAGAGCTTGGTTGGCTTGACACACAAGCCTATGACAAGCTTATGTGGTGGCCTGCGACATGCTTGTGTGACAGACATCAGACCTATGCCATGCCTATGTGGCCTGCCACGCAAGCCTATAGTAGGTTGCGTGGCTTACCACATGGCAACTTTCAATCCACCTATATATATATATATATATATATATATATATATATATATATATCTAGGTACTCTCAAGCCTAGGTGACAGATCCTGGTTGGCTTGCCATACAAGCCTATGGTAGGCCTACATGGCTTGCCATGTGGCAAACCTCAAGACTGCATGATTTGCCATGTGCCGACCTACGTGGCTTGCCATGTGACTACATGTGACAGGCTTGGCAGATAGCAGACCACGTAGACAAAGCCTAGTTGGCTTGCCAGCCTATGATGGGCCTACGTGGCTTGCCACATGGCTAACCCAAAGCCTGCATGATTTGCCATGTGGAAGGTATATGTGACTTGCCATGTGGCAACCTATGACAGATTTGATAGCAGGCCTATGTGGCCTGTTACATAAGCCTATGGTAGGCCTACGTGGCTCACCATGTGGCAGCTTTTGAGCCCCACCTCTTTCTCTCTCTAGGTCCACTCAGGCCTACATGGCAAAACCTAATTGGCTTGCCACACAAGCCTATGTTAGACCTACGGGTTTGCCACGTGGCAAATCCTAAGCTTGCTGCAGGATTTGCCACGTGGTAGACGTACGTGGCAGCCTGTGACAAGATTGGCAGATAGTAGATCTATGACATGCCTATGTGGCCTGCTACACAAGCCTATGATAGTCCTACATGGCTTATGACATGGGAAGTGGTGCATGGTTTTCCATGTGGTAGGCCTACGTGGCTTGCCACGTGGTAGATTGCGAGCCGCCCCACCTCTTTCTCTCTCTAGGTCCACTCAAGCCTATGTGGCAGAGCTTGGTTGGCCTGCCACACAAGCCTATGGCAAGTCTATGTGGCGACCTGCAACATGCTTGCATGGCAGACTCTCTAGGTCCACTCAGGCCTACATGGCAGAGCTCGGTTGGCTTGCCGCACAAGCCTATGGTAGGCCTACATGGCTTGTCATGTGAAAAACCCCAAGCTTGCATGAATTGCTATGTGGCAAACCTATGTGGCTTGCCATGTGGCAACCTATAATAGGCCTGGTAGATAGTAGGCCTACTACACAAGCCTATGGTAGGCCATGTGGCAGCAAGCCACACAAGCCTATGGTAGGCCTACGTGTCTTGCCACATGGCCAGTCACAAGCCTACATGGTTTTCCACGTGGCAACTTTCGAGCCCCAATTCTCTCTCTCTCTATGTCCACTCAAGCCTATGTGGCAAAGCCTGATATGTTAAAATTATGTGGTTTGTCAGGTGAAACCCCAAGCTTGCATGACTTGCCATGGGGTAGGCATCCATGGCTTGCCATGTGGCAGTCTACGACATGCTTGGTAGATAACAGACCTATGACATGCCTATGTGGCCTACTACACAAGCCTATGGTAGTCCTACGTTGCTTTCCACATAGGACTACCTATGTGGCCTACTACACAAGCCTACGGTAGCCCTACGTGCCTTTCCACATGGCAAGTCCCAAGCCTACGTGGTTTTACACGTGCAAGCATATGTGGCTTGCCATGTGACAACTTTCGAGCAACATCTCTCTCTCTCTCTCTCTCTCTCTCTCTCTCTCTCTCTCTCTCTCTCTCTCTCTCTCGGTCCACTCAAGCCTACGTGGTAGAGTCTAATTGGTTCGCCATGCAAGCCTATGGTATGTCTACGTGGTTTTCCACATGGCAACCCCAAGTCTGCATAATTTGCCATGTGTCCTACCTACGTGGCTTGCCATGTGGCAGCCTGCAACAAGCTTGGCAGATAGCATGCCTATGACATGCATATGTGGCTTGCTACACAAGCCTATGGCCTATGTGGCTTGCCATGTGGCAAACCCCAAGCTTGCATGGTTTGCTATGTTGCAGGTCTACATGACAGGCCACAATGAGGTGACCTTCGGCCACATTTGATCTTTGATTTGTGAAGGAGAGTTGTTTTCGTAAGGAGGCTCTTTATTTTTTTTGCACCCCCTCCCCTCCCCTCGAAAAAATAAAGAGGACCCATTCCCAAGCCTCACAAATTTTTGGGGGGAGGGGGGGGGGGGGGGGAGTGGTATGTGAGGGGGGAGGAAGGGGAGGATTTGGCCTCCACACACATTCTTTTTTTTAGGGCGGGGGAGAGCCCTACATTCCCCCACCTCTTTCTCTCCCATTTTTTGGGGGGGAGGGAGGTGGGCCTTGGCACAGCCCCCCTTTACATTTTTCGCTCTCTCGGCAACAAGGAGGGGCATGCGGAATGCGTCGTCTCGCAAAAAAAATAAAAAATGAAAAGAATGTTGTGCCGCAGACCACGGGGAGGGGGAGGATGACTAAGTAGATCATCAATCACCCTGCTTTGAGCATCATCCACACGTCTCGACCACAAGCCGCCACCCAAATTGTCGGCCGCTCGTCAATGACAGACTAACCCACTTGTGTGAGTGTGTGTGTGTGTGTGTGTGTGTGTGTGTGTGTGTGTGTGTAGTATACAACTATTTGTGTGAGCTTATGTGTTTGTCATAAAAAATGTCACGCTTTGCTGGCAAAAAATGTCATGTTTTTACAAAAGGAAAAAGCTAAATAAGTTTGAACCAAAATGTGACATTGTCCAAACTTTGAATTTTTTGAGGGGTATATGCCCGTCATCGATGGGCACACCCCACTAGTAGACACACACACACACATATGGTACAAGTGGGATCACCTTCGCCAACATGGGCATGTCATGACCATCGGTTGTATGCACTACCATGGGTCAATGAGTTATCACATGCCAAGAAAAAATTGACACATGATACCAAAGTGACCTATAGCCCTAGATCAGCGTCTTGTCCCGTAAATGAGGTTGTCACCTCAAGTAATCTATTGTGTGCCCTTCTCCTTTAAGAGCCTCCTCCTAGAGGGAGCAAACTCAAGACGTTTAGTCATAAGTGATACTTTCTCTCCCAACTGTCCTCATCATCTGATTTCCTTTTCAGGGGACTAGATTTTAAAAAACCATCTGGTTTCTCAACTAGTGTCACGGCACATCAACAATTTTCTTTGGCACCGCTTGTACAAAGTTATTCAGATCTTCCAATTTAACTAGTTCACCTTTTGAAATCAAATTATCCTTTTTACTAAGTTTTTTTTTTCAAATAGCTTACATGGAATACATGACAAACTCTGACTCTTACTGAAAGATCTAGATGATAAATAACTTGGTTGGTTTTCTTTACAATATTTGTAAAGACCACTATATCCAGGAGATAACTTATAGCATTTTTCAATTCGAAGTATCTTAGAATATTTTGGTTTTAGTTACACTCAAATTTTGACCTCAAATTTTGCAGACTATACCTTAAAAACTTTGAGTCCCATAAAAATTGGTGAACATGGCTAAAAGCCATACATCAACATAAAAGAGCTGAATTTGGTGGCAAAATGATTTGCACCATTGTGCGTAAACCCAACCATTGAAAAAAAATTTCAATCACATTGTTTGTTAGATACATATGCTTTAAGTATATGGTCCATAATTTGATTGATACATTCTATTTGTCCATCAGATTCTGAGTGATCCGAAAAATTAGACTAAGGCGTCGATGTGAAGTAATATAGCATCAGAGATTTCTTAGTCAACCCCTTTACTCTCAGATACATTGTGTATCCATGAGAGGTGATCGACTATATAGTGTTGCTTGTTGTTGCGAATGACGATTTTAAAGTCGAACTCTTGGAGAAGCAAAAACCACCTAGTGAATCTCCATCCTATAGTGCATGGTCTATTTACCAGATATAGTAGGGCTTGGTGATCAATGAAGAAAACGAAGGGATTGGCCAGGAGGTAATGGTAGAATCTCTTCATGTTGTATACCATCGTCAGTGCTTCTCGCTCAATGGTGGTATAATCAACGGTGGTATAGTTCATCTCTGCGAGGATCAACTGCTTACTGGCAAAATAAATTGGACAATCATTTTTAAACTCATCCGGCTGTGTTAAAACATTTCCTATGGCATACTTGAAAGCGTTGATATGGATGTGAAATTCTATGGTCTATATTAGGGGATGTAGGATTGAGGCAGTTGTTAAGACTCTCTTGAATATATGAAAAGCCTATGGCCTTAGTTGTCCATTCTGATTAGATAGTCATTTCATAGATTAAACGAGCCAGATTGGTAAAATTCGAGACAAACCTTTGATAATAGTTGTAGCGCCCCATAAAAATATAGACTTCACAAACAGTTTCAGATTCGGACAACACAAGTACTATGCAGATCTTGTCTACGTTAGTAGCGATATTGTGCCTTGAGATAATATGGCCTGGCACTATGTCGTGGGTGACCAAAAATTGGCATTTGGCTGGCTTTAGACATTGTATGAATACTTTTTTCAAGCAGGTTAGATGCTTGGCCCACGGGGAGTGAACACATAGGTCATCAATGAAGATTTCAAAGAATTTTTGTAAGAAACCTTTGAAAGCATAACTCACCACTCGTTGGAAAATACTAAGAGCGTTGCACAATCCAAATGGCATCACTTTATAGGCATACGTTCCCCACTCAATGAAGAATGCAATTTTGGGATGATCTTTGGGAAAAATTTGCACTTGATTATAGCCACTAAACCCATTGAGAAACCTATAGGCTTCAGCTTCGGCTATTCTTTCTAACACAATTTTCATAAAAGGTAAGAACATGAAAACTTTTGAAACAAGAAATGGCGGAGGACTCATTCTCTTTTAAGCCCTTACGATTTTTTGAAATTCACATTAATTTTAAATTTTGAGTTTAAAAATTATTTAATTATTTGTAAGATACTACATTTTGCAAATATTTAAAATCTAGACCAAGTGATACAAGATATTTTAAAAAATTTACATTCAAATTGTTAAAAAATACAAACATTAATTGTGTACAATTTGTTATTGCAAAAAATATTTGTTAAATTAGCTGATTTTAAAGAACCATTTGCAAACAGTAACATTTTGTATCTTTGATGGAGGATCAATAATTTTACAACTATCTCAAACAATACATCATATACTCACTTTTCATTGCATCAATTCACTCTTTTGTTGCTAGAGTTTCATTCAGGAGGTGTTGAGGTTGAAAAAACACGAAAATATTATGGTTTTTTTTTCAAAAATGCAATTCTAGAAGTTTTGATATAATTTTTAAACCTTGTGAAGAATTTAATGTTAATATTTTAATGTTTAAAAAAATGATACAAATACAAAATTCAAAAATATTATTTATCTAATTAGTATGAATCATCAATAAACTTAAATAACACAAATATGTTTAAAAATTGTTTTTGAAGAACAAACATTTTTAATATAAATACAATCATCTTTTCAAAAAGATAAAAATGTTCACATAAGAAATTATGATAGATGTTTATACACTATAGTAAAAAAAAATTCAATCAAATCATTTGGATCAAGACTAGCAGATCTTCCAACATTTGTATTTGTTGGAGCCATTGTCTGCTCTTGAGTAACAGCATCTACTACTACATTATATCATTGCTCGATCACCTCCGCTATTCACCTTCATCACTCGCAATGCCACTAGTAGGGGGTTGGGGCTCCTTACAGAGTGGAGCAATATTGTCTCACCTAACTTACCCACTTCTTGAAACTCATTTGGCAAAATTGAGATTCCAGTTAATCTCATTTTAATAAAATTTACTACCTCCAAAATCCAATCAACAAAATGAGAAAACATTTCAATTAGTTTATTTACAAGCTGTTGTGAACATAAGTCAAGGGAGGACCTATGCTAAACATAGGTCGAGAGTGGACCCATTAGCAGCGTGGGTAGAGAACCTATGCTCAACATAGGTCGAAGGAGGACCTATGCTCAGCATTGGTCGAGAGGCGGACCCATTATGAACATGGGTCGAGAGAGAACCTATGCGTAGCATTAGTCAAGGGAGGACCTATGCTCAACATAGCTCAAAAGAGAACCATGATAAGCAAGAATGGAAAAGACACCTATGTTGAGCATAAGTCAAGATAAAACCTATGCTTAGCAAAGGTTAAGAGAGGACCCATGTTGAACATGGATTGAGAGAAAATCTATGCTAAGCATAGGACTTGAGCCTCTGGCCTGTTACCAATGAACCTATACTTAGCATAGATCTTAAATTAAAACATACAGAAAATGTTAAATAAAAATAAAAATTTAAGAAGACTATTTATTACCTCAAAGTGATCACATAAATGCAAGTCCTTTAGAATAGGTTGAGAAAGGACGGATTGTCAAAACATATGTTGATGTCAATAGAAGACGAAGGAAGCTAAAAACAAGATCCAAAGAGCGTGATATGGGAAATCGAGTATGCAAACGTGAGTTGTGCCAATTGGTGGGTCCTTAAATATTATATGTGAGCAATGGGACCTAGTAGGAGGGCGCCTTCTAAAGTGTCCATTGAGGCCCAACTCCCACAAGAAAGGTATTCAAAGAGTCATAGGTTATGGAAGGAGTCTCTTGACCTTCCATAAGCCTATGGAGGCTCTTGGAGATTCTTTAACTCCCCTAGGCTTCTCTCTCTCTCATTGGATGAGCATGGAACTCCATAGTGCATTGAAGGGGTCCATGGGCCATCTATATGAGGGTAGTAGGCCCACCCATTGGGAGGGGGAGATCTCTCTTGTTTGCTTTGCTTATGCTCTAGTGTTGCTACTAGTGTGTAGAGTGCTTTCTTGTGGTAGTATGCTTAAGGTTTGGATCTTGCTTATGGTATGGGACATAAGTAGGGTTTACTGCAATTTTCACATTAGGGACATCTCATCTCAACCGGTCAAGGTTCTCAAATCTTGACTGGATGCTAGCACATACAATCTCAACCGGATCGGAGCTATTAAATCTCAACCGGACTACACCACACTCAACCGGACTACACCACATCAAATCTCAACCGGATCAGAGCTATTAAATCTCAACCGGACTACACCATGTCTGATCTCGACCGGATGACCACACGTCAAATCTCAACTGAACCAGAGCTCTTGAATCTTGACCGGATGAAAACAGTTCCGATCTCGACTGGATGAAAATAGCTCCAATCTCGACCGGATGCCAATACATACAATCTCAACCGGATTAGAGCTATTAAATCTCAACCGGACTACACCACGTCAAATCTCGACCGAACAAACCATTACACACCAAGCATAAAACGACCTCGAACGAAGTCATTTCTATCTCTGTGTAGTGCGATCTTTTTATGCTTCCCGGCGAATGATTTTGGCGATTTTTGTGCATCCATCTGCTATGCTGACGCTCTTTGGTTCATTTGAACCGCTTTTGATCACTCATTATCACCAGTGACTACCAGCTTCAGAAAGCCATCATAGATCTAGAGCGCCGTTCAAAGCCATTTTTACCACATTGGAGCATATTCTGTAGGAAGATCGATATGGAGATGATAATTAGAGATCTTGATATTAGATAATTAAATCTGATAGAAAATCAAACCGTTGAATATGTTGCAAGCTATCAAAACATGAAATCATAGAATGGGTTCGTGTATTAATTGAAAATTTTGGCTTAAGTGAGATTAGGTTGCCACCCTAAGCTATGATACAACCTCACAAACTAATAGGACTTCAAGCCGTTTTATACTAGAGGCAAGTCGCTTTGTCTAGTCTTTTCACTTGCCACCCATTTTTTGAACTTTTGCAAGTGAGTTGACAAAAGCAATGGATTAGCCCCCCTTTCAAACCCATGAGCCTACGTGGCAAGGTTCCAGGCCTTATCATCTGTCACATTTTGGCAACTTAGCAAAGGAGGGAAGACCCAATTTTTCTCCCTAACCAACACAAGAAATTTCTTTTAAATTTGGGACTTGTAGGGAATGTACTCTTAAACGGCCCTTAGGGCCTCTTTCCATGAAATCATGTTTTTTAATAGCATGGGTCGCTGAATGGATGATTGGGCTCCAAAATCAGGTGTCGGAGAAAATGGCTGACTCGTTCAACTAGGTTAAAGGGTCACGTACCGTCCATTGAACAAGCCACATGGAAAGAGGCCTTTAGTGGTCACTGTCTTTCCTAATTATCCCAAGACAAGTAGTGGCGAAGCAGCGATGCAACAAAATTAACGAGAGAAAAGTTTATTTGAAGCTATAACCTTTGCGCAATGGATACTTTGTGTGTATGGTGTCCGCCGTCGGCTGCCACATGGCATGTCCAAACAGGTCATTCAAAGTCAAACTGCTTATTGTGTTTCATAATGTACATGTGCAAAAAGTCAAAGTATCCATTACACAATGGAAGGCGCTGTCGGACACATGCCATTCTACCCGATTCAACTTTCCAAAAAAAAATTAGGCTTGGCCCTTTCAGGCCTCACCTTAAAAAATTGTAAAAATTCTTACTGTGCAAAATGGCCCAGCCTGGGCCATTCATAGTACGTAAAGCACTATCAAACTTTTTTGTGTGTATTTAGAAGACCTGTTATATGGCATAATTTGACAGCTGTACTACCACAACTTGGCATTAAATGCCTGAGACATCAGAGGAACCTTACATCTGTGTAAGGTCACTCCTCAGAAACTGTTTTACCATAGGTAAATTCAAATTTTGTTTACCAAAAGTGAAAAGTTGAACTTCTTCTCCACTCTCTGTAGAAAAAAAAACCTAGTAATCAAGTTTGTTCTTGGTTGGAATTAGAAAACATCAAAGGCTCAATGTTCAAGCTCAGCTTGGTTTTGTCATATCCATTTACAGTCCCTACTGAAAAAAGAGAGGAAAAAACTAGCTGCCTATTCATGGGTTCTATGTAGACCACATTATTGGGGTATATGATGTTTCAAGATATCCGCAGTGATGCTGCCATAGCGGATAGTTGAAGTTGCTGACAGAGCTACCACGCTGAGCAGACAGAGGGTTTGACATCATGTTGTTTCCTTCTTCAATAGCCATGTCTTCTGCTTGATCATCGATCTGCTTTTCTTTGGCAGAATCTTCATTAGTGAAGAATTCCCCTTTAGAGCTCTCACCCACCTCTGAGATGGCCGGGTTTGCATCACAAAGTGTGGCTTGGCTTGTTGGACTATTTCCATGAGAGGTAAAAAACGAGCAAGTTCCAGCCAGCCAGCCAGCCGCGTGGTAAAAACAACCAACAAAGCGAGGTAAAAACAACTTCTCGAACATTTGAAAGTTCTACTGCTTTACATTCGAACAAACCTAAAAATTTTTGATATTGCTTTACGACGGGGAAGGCCCCCGTCCTTGGGCCTTCCCCAATTTAAGGCCCTGGGCCCTCAAGCGGGGGCCTTAAATATTGGGGAAGGCCCTTGGACGGGGGCCTTCCCCTATACGTAATGACTTTATAGAGTGTATGTACGTAATTATTTTATTTTATAGAGTGGTGACTGGGACTGAAACCCTAACTTTGCTTAAATAAGGAGCAAAAGGTGAAAAGGAAGAAAGCAAGAGAAAGTGAGAGCGAGGAGGATCAAGATAGATGGGATTGTAGATGAGCAAAAGTAGCTCAAGATGTGGGATTTGTGCTGAAGCCATCTTTGATTGCAGGCCTTGTAATGATGAAATGCTATGCTTTGTGGTTGATTGTATTTTTTTGCTAAATGCAAAATTTTGCAATTTGAGATCTGGTGGTAGTAGTGAGTGGATGGATTTATGTTTCATTGTAATGAATTGAGTGAGTCTTTTTACATGAGCAACGGATATTGGCGTGCTGGTTGATATATCTATGGCAACCTTTGGAGATGCGCCCCTTGGGGATGTGAAAAGTGGCGAGAAGATTTTCAAGACTAAATGTGCTCAATGTCATGTTGTGGATAAGTCACAGGTCACAAACAAGGTATGGCGACCCTTCCAGTTTTCGTTGAGAGTTGTTACAGGACAATGGATCAAGTAAACTATTTCTGTTTAGATAAATTATGTTTTCTAGGAAACTTGCCCGGTTTCTTTTCTAAGCGTTCGCTATATCATGCGTTTGCTCATCTTATTCATAGCACAATGTTTGAGCATCCAACATCAGCATATGGCACGTGTTTAATCCAGTATAATTGCTGAGCCATTCAGGTCTTTTGCTGCATTTATGAAGGCCTGGTCGTTGCTATATTTTGGTTTTAGCTGGTGGCAGGGTCTTCGGAACATTGTCGTCATCATAGAGGATTAATCATTCAAGATTACAAACATTATGGCTCTACCATTGCTCTTTGTGCTAGAAAACTGTGCATCCAAATGAATCAACTTAAGAGGGTGAGTAGTCTTAGTGATAGTGTTAGAGAAAGGCAACCTATGTGCTTTAGCCAAAGCACATGCTTCAAAAACCTTTTCCTCCTTTTCCATGGATCTTGAGAGGCCTAGAGCAATCTCCTCCTTGCATGTGGCTTCCATAGACTTGGTGTTGATGTGACCAAGCCTCTTGTGCCACAAATCATTTGTGGTCAATTTGTCCTCCTTGGCTACCATCACAAATTGGTTAAGATCAACAAAAGCATCAAGCTTAAACAACCTCCCAAACCTTCTTCCTCTTGTTATGATCTTCCCATTCTTCTTGATGTTCCATACATTAGTAGAGAACTCCACAATGAAACCATGATCTAAAAGTTGGCCAACACTAAGCAAATTCTTAGTGATGCTAGGAATGAAGAGAACACCATCTATCTTAGTCTTCTTGGAGGATCCTAAGCATAAGGGAATGGATCCCACACCTTCAACTTTACATTCATGATCATTTGCTGTAAAAATGGACTTATGGGTCTACATAAGGTGTGAGTTGAGAAAAATACTCCCTTTTATCCGACATGTGGGAGCTAGCCCCACTATCTATCCACGAAGATCTTCGCCTTTGACATTTGATGATGAAAAAGTTGACATCATGAGTGAGTCCTCATGATAGCTCTCTTCCTCCTCTTGTCCAATGTTGGCTTGGCTTTGATCTTGCTGCATTCCGAGGCATAATACCCCATCTTGCTACAATAGTGACACTTTATCTTAGATTTGTCCTTCTTGGGCTTGACTTGTGATGATGAGGATGTGGATCCTCCTTGATCTCCATCCTTTGCTTGCTCCCTTTTGAATGCTCCTCCTTTGGTCTTTGCTTTGCATTTGCTCTTGAAAAATAAGGCTTTGTCATCACCATCATCGATGGAGAGCCTTTCCATCCTTGATTTGATATGAGCCTTCCTACTTTCCTCGGCCATCAACACACTTTGAAGGTCTTCAATTGTAGGCAAGTTTCCCATGATGGCATAGCTTTGGACAAGGTTAGTAAAATCACCACATAAGCCATTCAAAACTATTTGCACAAGCTCACTCTCTTTAATAGGTTCACCAACATAAGTAAGCTCTTTGTTCAATACTCTCAAAACAAATTGATGATCACTCTCACTCCTCCCTTGAAAGCATTGAAGAACTTGGTTCTTGAGGGAAAGTAACCTTGAGGTATTCTTGGACTCATAGATCTTTTGAAGAGTCTCCCAAGCCTCTTGGGCTGAGGTACATGCTCCTACTTTTTTGAGCAAATCATTTGCAACATTCATCTTAATACAATGAAGTGCAAGCTTGCACCTTCTCTTGTATTTAGTTGCTTCTTGTGGATGGATTGGCTCATCTTCCTCTCCATTCACAATATCCATCAAATCTTGCATGATAAGGATGGATTCCATTCTTAACTTCCAAATTGAGTAATTTGTAGAGTTCAATCTATCACTAGAATCCAAAAGATAGGCACTTATGGATGCCATCTTCAATCATAGGAGATAGATTCAAAGAAACAAGATAGATTGTACAAGATATGATCACTACTAGCTATCCCACTCTCTTTGGGAACTGAGATGAATCACTCTCTGACTTATCGACAAGATCTAAGGTGATATTGAGCTTGATCTATCTTCTAGATCCAAACTAGATCCAAATTTACTATAGATTTGATCAAAACTAGTCTCCTCCTTGATCTCGACTTCACAAGAAGGGTGAATCCACCTATACGGAACCAAAAGCACTTTATAACACACAAATGTCTTACAAATAAAGCCTCTTCAATTCAGGTTGAATCACATTGACATTTTCAATCACAAACCTATCCAAAACCGAGTAGAATAGAAACACAATTTTCACTAGTTTTGCATTTCTAGATGAAAAATCATCAAAACATTTGATCTGAACCTAAAAGATGTATTTTAGGGCTTTAAGAAGCCTAAGAATGACCTAATTAATCTCTCAAATGGATGATCCAAACTTCTAAAGAGTGGTGGCATTCAAATCCTTATGAAAATTTCTACTAGGAGACATGTACTCCAAGATTCAACTCACAAGAACTTTATAATTTGGTTTGGTTGAATGGAAATGGGTCAATCTCAGTTCCTGCAACTATAACTCAGCAAAACAAGTTCCCTTTGATCTATTATCACTCAAATGAAACCAAATTTGAAGGTACAATCACTAGATTAGCAGTTAGTAGCAAGGACAAAGCCAATACTACTCAAATTTAGGATCTAAGCTTGAGAAAATCAAATCTAAAGCTCACTTTTGATTAGGCTCTGATACCATGACAAAATTTTACAGAAAAATGAATCCCAATTGATTCTAAAAGTGACGGAGGATGTACTATGAGCTAGAATCAAGACTAGTTACCAAAACTAGCAAATTTGGCATTTAACTCCACATTAGGCACATAGATTTGATCAATTGAACCAAAGTAAAGTACAACAAGCTTCTCAGAACTGTAAACAGGTTCAGTGCCTTCCAAACCAAGCAATTAATGCATAAGAACGCTCACATCCAATAGCTAGAACTTACCACCAAAACACAATGATGATAGAAGTGGAAAAACTTGATTTTTCTTGATATTTGGATGGAAATACCATCATACATTTATACTTTTCAAGCTTGGATCTGAGCATATTAGGGCACCTATCAACTTATCATACCCTAACCCTAACATCTACCCTAATAGGTCATTGGATCCATCCTAACTTGAGGTCAAGATCTCGAGATCCAAAAGCAATGTAAAACATGCTATTTTTACATCCTAGAATTTATCTAGCCTATCCAAACACTATTTGGACTCATTCCAAAGGTGCCACTTCGATGCTAGATTAGGAATGAGACTTACAAAGAGTATCCTATGCTATTTGGCACGTGTGACAAGCCACAACATGACCATAATAAATTTACAAGCAATATGACCAAAATTGGTCAAGCTAGAATTGTGAAATTTTAACATCCTGGATCTGATAGCTTTCTGGCTATGTCAGACTTTGACAAGGTAGGCTCTGATACCACTAATGCAAAAAATGCACTCAGAAAAATGCAAATTCCAGCTAGAACTCTGGTGACAAACTGATAAAAATGTTGAACGATTCGCGAACAGTTTCGCGAAACTCGAATTTATTGGATTTTGTGACACAAAACAATTTTGTGTGGTGTGTCGCGAAATTGTTTGCAAACAATTTCGTTTCTTGTGTCTTTTCTGTCAAAATCTGTGTGGAGAGTTAGCATGGCATTGGCACTAGAAACATTATTTTTTTTTACTCTCTAGGAATCTAGATTATTTAAATCGTTTGTCAAATGAATCCTTGAGGGATTCCCACTCATTTCATTCATGTCGTTTATGGTTAAAATACCATAGTCTGAGTTTCTCTTCTGAGATTATTTCTCAATAAACTTCACATGCTTCCTCATAAACTTGAAGATAGTGTGCGGGGTTAGTAGTACCATCATATCGTGGTAGATCGAGTCTAGGGGCTCGTCGATCATGTGGGATGGCTCCTATTATTGGTACAACATAGGCTAGCGGATTGAGGATCCTTTGTGCTCTTGGTGCCTTAGGTGGTATTGGATTCTCTTGAGATAGATTCGAATTATTGGCAGCCATGAAGAATTGTTTTTGTAGGTTCCGACGTTGGGGATGGCTAGTTGAAGATTCATGATCTCCAAGTGAATTCTCTTCTTCTCTTGAGATCCTAGATCTAGTCTTTCGACCCGATCTTAGTTGCATCTTGGGAAAGTATCCTTTTGGAAAAGTAACAAGGACACTTAGATCTGAGATTTCACGATCTAAGCCCTGGGAATGAGAATGTGGGAATGCAGAGGTCGTGAATATGGAAGTGGAGAATGTGGATTGGGAACGTAGATTTGGAAATCAGCTTGAGGAATCAGAAAGATAAAGGTTGGGAAATTTAGAAGTGGATCTCAGATCTGGGAATTAGACCTTGGGAGTTTGATGTTAAGATATGGGAAAGACAAGTGGTTGGGAATGTAGGTTTGTGAACAAGAAAATTTGTAAAATTGGAATATTCTAAAATATGGCAAGAAGCTTTTGCAAGAATATTCTAAAATATGGCAAGCCCAAACACAACATAACTAAAGTAGAGTCAAAAGTATTAGAAACAAGCGACCAATTGGCATCTTGCATGTGTGAGTCCAACATTGGGCCTTAGGCTAATAAGTGTCAT
The DNA here is from genome assembly GCA_029204225.1 of Diphasiastrum complanatum. Classification (NCBI taxonomy): domain Eukaryota; kingdom Viridiplantae; phylum Streptophyta; class Lycopodiopsida; order Lycopodiales; family Lycopodiaceae; genus Diphasiastrum; species Diphasiastrum complanatum. The sequence goes on from CM055094.1 coordinate 76,645,410, forward strand.
GGAGCACAATTATTACGTAAAGTATTTTAAACTTACCTTTTGTAGAGTTTCTAACTTGGGAAACACAACTTGTCCTCAAGAAACACAAAGTGATCTTAATGGTCAAGATCATGATCCTAATGGAACTTCAGTAGCCAATCATAGTGAAGGGGGCTCACCTCTCAAATCTATAAGAGAGAGCCATATCCTTTGGATTGGATCATCTTCTACTATTCCTAATAAAAGTCAATCAGATTTATCTTTGAATCTCTCTCTCTCTCTCTCTCTCTCTCTCTCTCTCTCTCTCTCTCTCTCTCTCTCTCTCTCTCTCTCTCTCTCTCTCTCTCTCTCTCTCTCTCTCTCTCTCTCTCTCTCTCTCTCTCTCTAAGAAAATCATGGAGCGATCATTAAGATCCATTAGGTAGGATTTCTTTCATTGTTCACCTCCCTTGAGAAGATCAATCTCTTGAGGAGAAGATCTAGAGCCAAGGATGCCTAGATAAGCACGAATAAACGAAACCAAGAAAACACCAAAAGGATGAACGCCACACAAATCTAGGCTATTCTACGATCAGATCCGAAGCTATGATTGCCAACCTTAGCAAGCCTAGATCTCCACTCCTATCATCGTGTTTACCCTCTCCCCATTGGATTGAAGCCCGTTACTACACGACTACTCATCATGTTGGAAATCCAAAACCTCTTTTTTACCCTCTAGATTCGACTAATTAGGAAGGCATGATAAGGGTCCACAACATTTTTTGGGCACCGTTGCCGGGGAGACGGTGCTAAACAGTCCTAGGAGTGGATTTTCTGTTTACATTTTTTTGTTATTTTTTTCTTTTTTGACAGGTTATTTACTCGCCCTCATAGTTTTTCCCACTTTTTTTATGTTATTTTTTTTCGCCACTGTTCCAATGAGCAGAGCAGATCCAGAGGCCCATTTTGTGAGCTTGGCGAGTAAATAACTTTTACTCGCGTTTACTTGCCAACCCAGTTTTTTCCATTTTTTCTTAGAGACTTTAGTCGCCATCAATACATAGTGTTCAAGGACCTCAGACTAACATTCTGGAGATTGGCGAGTAATCAACTTTTACTCGTCTTTATTTGCCAGTTTGAATTTCCCGCCCAATTTTATTTTTGCCACCTTTTTCCTTTTACTCGCCAACAGAGATTTTTCTCAATCTGTTCAATATCTTTACTTGCCATCAGTATAGTAGCAAGTACAATACTTGATCTATCTTGTACCAGACCGGCGAGTAAAGATCTGATTACTCGTTTTTATTCGCCTTTACTCACGTTTACTTGCCGACCTCATTTTCTTGCGTTGATCAGACATCCAGATTTACTTGCCATCATATCAGCACCCTCCAGACATCATTATTCGCTATCTGCATTTACTCACGTTTATTCACCACTTTAAGTTCTGGCTGTCATCCAACTCAGACTTGAAAGGGAAAGTTTCTTGAGAAAGGGGCCAATGTAGATACTGCTTTGAGAATCATTGTTATGTCCATGTCCAATATGAGGGATTTGGAATAATTCCTGACATGGATAGCCAGTCACTCCATGTTAAAATCATGTTAGGAGCTAGTGTAGTATGCAGATCACATCAATCAATCACTATAAACACTCCTCACAAGCTCTCAAAGATGGCACAACAAAAGCTTTGTATAACAAAGAGAAAATTGTACATATAGTGAAGCACACTAATTGCATGAAAGGACAGGTGTCCTAAAATCGGCCTACCACTTGCCCAACTAGAACAAGGTTCAGTGTGGCCTAAGTAACTAGAAAACCCGAGACATGCCCTTGAGTATAGCATAACAACCAGAATCCACTGTATAGGCTAATTTCCTACCAATATGGATACTCGGCTAACCAAGTAGCTGGCTACGGGATAAGTGCCCAACTGATATGACAATAGTGGGTCACATTCTGATAACAACCAAATACATTAAAGCTAATTAACTGTACGCTAATTATAGTATCACATTTAGAGCTTACATAAAGTGAATAAGATCAAAACTGATTTCTAAAACTATCCCTTAAGCTCAAATGTGATAGGAGTAAAGAAATAAACTGCAGCAGCGTCTAGAGTGTCCAAAAGATGTTATCAATTTCCCTGCTACCCTGTACTTGACTAACACTCAAGCACACCATCAAATCACCAGGTTTGGCATAAAAAGTATCATGCAAACACAATGCTCATTAGACACACTCTCGACCAACTGACTCGTCCCCAATCCGACTTGAGCACAAGTGGACCACATAAGTGACATGGCTCAAATTGAGAAAATCCCACTGCCACCATGAGACTTACATCCTCCATCTAGCTAGGCTGACATCCTATCGGACACTTACAAGTAAAAATCTGTAAAGTTGACATAAATGAGCGACTAAAGATCAACATGATAAAATCTTATTACCACCATAAGACTATACCCTCACCAGATAGACAACTAGTAGACATAATGAATGAGTATAAAATGACTACTTTGTTTCAAACGTAGCAAATGCGTAAGCACATACAACTCCAACTTGGATCTAGAGTCCTGTGACAAGGTAACATGCAAGCACACATTCATGCAAACCAACACGAATACATCAAATACCTGTCCAAGTTTGCGCAAACTGTGGTATCCTATTGTACCAACACCTGTCACCTGTAGATTCATTGCTACACCACTGGTCACCAAATCAGGTCCTCAACCATGGCCTGCACCTGTAGCCAAGATGCCCTCACGTCCAAGCATATCCAACTATCCAATAAAATTCGAAAGCTGATTCCCATTCATTCCCCATTTTCCAAGCACAAGAGTCTACCAGGAACTCAATGAATGAATGTACACAAAGCTCACCATAGGCTATACCTTAGTAGCTCGCCCATATCCTACAGATACTGATGATGATTAGCCTGTCATACATCCCCTGTAGACTCCACTTCCCATGCTTGACGTTGCCAACTCTGATTTGACTAGTATATAGGCTTCCCACCAAGGAGCCTAGGTACACTCCATGCCACCTACTCCAAGTAGGCTTGACCCATCCCTAGGTTACCATCCTACTATCAAAGCCGAGCGCCGAAGCATCACCTGCCTCTCCTGGCTCTTAGTAGTGTCGCTCGATCTCCATGGCTATGTGCCACCCGACACCATGCCAGCGCACTGAGTCGTCGCTTCCCAAGACTAATGTCTCCCTGATCGTACTGTTGTATATGGCTCTGAGTGACTTCCTATAGGCTTTCTGATCTCACCACTTGTGGATCTAAAACATACAAGTTCCAACACCTATACCAAGCCTAGACTCTTGCAAGTATAGCCAACTGCATGAGAAAAAGACTCTGATGGCTCGTGAATACCATGTAACATAGAAAATTTCAATGGGTATTAATGCATCCCTCATCAAGAGGTCTTTTTATAAAAAAAAAAAAAAATCAAATATGGATTATAGGAGCATTTAGAAAGGTAGAATTTTAGAGTTCTGTTGGCATATAGAGCATGAGACGAAGAGGTAGATGAAGTATCTTGATTTCTTCGATTATCTTCTTGTAGCAACATAGTGACAACTCTGGTAAGAGTTACATCTGAGTGTGTCGTGATGATCATCACCCAGTTCTCATATGTAGAGGGCAGACTTGAAAGCAATGTCATTATTGCGTCTTGATTGTCTATGACTGATCCGACAACGACCATCTATTGCAAGAGATTCTTAAACTGGTTAATATGATTATGAAGAGAATCACCATTTGACATCTTGAGTGCGAAGAATTTCCTTCAAAGAGTTAACTTCGTAGTCATGTCTTTCACATCATATAGTGAGGTCAGGATGTCCCAAACTTCTTTTTGAAGTTTTAGCTTTAGTTATTTGGCCAATTTGAGTATCTGATGTCTTGAGGATAATAAGCGGGAAAGCTTTACCATCCTTCGATTTCCATTTTGAGTCTTCTGTGTCATTTTCAGGTTTCACTTCGATACCTGTAACAACATCCCATAACTCGTTGGCGATTAGCAAGGTCTTCATCTTAAATTTCCACAAATGATAATTGGATCCATTCAGCTTGTCTGCGATAAGACCAGCTTTACTTTGAGAATCCATCTGGAACTTAGTCTACCGGATAGAAACTGCGCACTCTAAAGTTGTCTCTGAGTAACTGAGAATAAGTCTAAAATAAACAACTCTACTCATAAGCACTAGCGCAATAGCAACTCTAAAATAAATTTCTAAAAGACTGAGCTAGAATGCTCAAGAGAGTTCAAGCTTAAAAGTTTGATAGAGAGCTAGCAACAATACTTTCTGATTGTGAACGATCTGCTTGATGAGAGCATAGGAAGCATCGTGTAATAACACTCAACTCCTTCACAATTTACAATGTTGATTGATAATGAGACGTATGAACAGCTGATTTATACTAAGTAATTAGGTCGTCAAATGCGATTGCCAGTTGGCTGGAGTCTGCTGGCATTCATCCAGTTCTTCTCATAAGTTACTTGCTGATAAGTGGTGACAATGCCTCACTGCATTTTTACTCGTGATTTCTAATAGGCGAAAAATACGAAAAATATGACACTGCATTTTTGCACATAATTTCTAACAGGTGAAAAAGGTGACACTGCATTTTTGCACATAATTCTTGACAAGTGAAAAATGCAAAAAAGGCAACACTGCATTTTTACACGCAATTTCTATTAGGCAAAAAATGCAAAAAAGCTGAACCTGCATTTTTACACGAGATTCCTGACAGACGACACTATCGGGTTTCTAGAGAGAGAAAATATGACATTGTTGTCAAACTCCATGTATTTCTGCAAATTGTGTAAAAACACTTGTAATTTTGCAGACTGTATAAAGACACAGGAAAATCCGTAGCAGATTGTGTAAAAACACTTGTAATATTGCAAACTGTATAAAGACACAGGAAAATCCGTAGAATTGGATAAACAGTTGGGTGAAGATTAAAAGCTGATTAGTCGATTAGTAGAAAAGAGAATAATCCAACAAAGGGATACCACACTAAGAATTGACCAACCAGCCGACTACATCGGGCATATTGCTCTCTGCCATCCACATCAATTTAGAGTCTACTGCCTAGGCCTAGCCCCTCTCTGTTGTACATAGGGTGCTCGTGGTCTAGCATGCCCTGAGGATGCGACAGATGGGTGAGCTATGAGTGTGTCTGATTGTGGTACGTTAGGTGCTGGAGGTGTGTCCCCCTCTCTAGTAGGATCTGTCGAAACATGTGGTGCATCTACTGTTGATGACGATGAGGGGCGAAAAAAGACCTGCTGCCACTAATCCAATATGGTCTTGTGATACTCGTTGACCTGAGCTAGGCCCTGATGTTGCGAATGAGACTAGAGTGGCCTTGTCTAGACCATGAAGTGCACCTAGACCATGCCCTACCCGTGCTACACCTGCACCTGTACTAGGCCTTGCTTGTGATCCTAAAGCTGTCCCTTCCTAGTGGCATTTCCACATTTCACAAATTACAAGTGGAATTATGCACTCCACTAGATGTCACCATCAAAAGGTTGCTCATTCTACTTTTCTAAGAGGGGTTTACTTGCATTTATTACTTTGCTTAAAAATACTAGTTCCTACATGGTCATTCCATCTTTCGGGATTCACCATGAGGCTTACACAGTTTCTACTTGATAGTATAACTAGTATTTGGCCTCGGCTCTCAGTCTTCATTCGTCTCGCCTTCTCAAAGACCTCCTCGGTCTAAATGTAGAGGTGTTTGTGGGTAGCTCTGGTCGAGTATATTGGAGATTCGTCAGAATCAGCCAACATCATCCCACCCCTAATGTGTTATAGGACCCACTACAACTCATATTGAATGATGTCGTTTTGCTTATGCATTGGCATCTTCAATCGACACTTGGAAAAGCATAGATCCTCGTTCGCTTGCATAAAACCAAGTGCTTATTGTTGCCATTCTTTATCAAAAAACTGCTTTCACAATCTGCCGCAATGTAACCAGAATGTCTTATTACTACAAGTGGTTGACATTCTCAAAATTGGAGAGTCCCAGCAGGTTGACAATCTTGCATGCTTGAGTGCTTTCCTTGTGTCTCTTTCTTTCGTTGCATCTGCCATTGACGGTTTCATCTCTGGTTTCTTGGCAGACACTAACTTCTGGGAGGTTTGTATATCCTTCAGATCATGAGATTCAGAAATGAACTTATGTTTAGATTTTCAATTTTCCAAAGTTGGTTCGTGATATGCAGGTCGTTATTGTTTGTTTGTAGGGCAGTGGTGACAAATGGTTTGGAGAACGCGTGCTTGTTTCATTTTCCTTGCAGGGCCGTGGTTATAGATAGCGTGTGCAGGTCGTGTGGGCTCAGTCAACTGATGGTGAAGGAGCGAAGAATGTGCGTGTGGCTTGGCTGGAGAAGAAGACAAGTTGGGTAGACTGGTTAGGAGCTAAAAGGAGTTGGGTGGATGCAGGTTTTGTGTCTGAGTGTTAGCTGGTGAAGGGGTGCATGTGGTCCGTGTGATAATGGAGTGAAATGTAGTTAGATTAATGCAGGATTTGTTTTTGCAAAAGTTGGTGAATGGACTATCAAAACCAAAAGCAAAGAATGCTGCTCATCGAAGAATGTGGACAGTGGAGCACTGTTTGCTAGGTTTCTGCTCTTGATTGAAGATAAAAAATTTGGCAGAATACAGAGTAGTACAGTGGCTGTAGAAACTCATATGTGTTGAAAGATTGGGAGTTTATTTGCAGGGATCTTAGCTAGGACAGTGTGGCATCAATCGTTGAGAACTTGGGCAACGGTGCCAAATGTAGGCAGATTCTCTGTCTGTCTATTGGTTTTGCTTGTTTGCTTCTTGTTACAGTTTATGCTACCTCCATTCTGGTTGTTAGCTGGGCATGTTCTTGATCAATTCTGTTTGGTTCAATGCCAAGATCAGGCAGCGGATTCTCGGGGTTGTAGTATGGTTCAACCTGTCACGGACACTCAGATTTTGAACACTCTTGAACTCTTGAAATCACTTGCAATCATTCTACCATGCAAGCACACCAAGAATGACTTAGAACTTGCTTCGAATAGGAACACATATCATGCTACATAGTAACACAGACAGAAAACACTCTCCACAACAAGCTCACATAGCAACTATATTTCTCAAAATGAAATTACACTATACATATAGTTGTTCACTTAGGCAACCCATGCATGACCCAGGTTGCCGTTGGCAGGACGTGTGTCCCATCGACTTGCCTCGTGGCAAGGACAACTGATCCTTATCAACTGATAGGACCCACAATACAGTAGCACAGTGATTCTACTTTAATTCTAACTCTCTCCCTTAAAGTAGAGTCTACTTTTCATACACATATACATAGTTTTAAAGTCAACAAACTTTAAGTATAGAAAGCTTTGATCTAAACTTATCAAACTTTTCTCCAACAAGTGGCTTAATGAAAATACCAGCTAGTTGTTCAAGATATGACAATGGTAGGACTTCTATTTTGAAGATAGACTGCCGTACTGCAATCATTTTTTAGTTGAATTTCAACATGTACGTTCAAAAAATATAAAACACTTCAAAATTACATATAAATTGCACATTTGTCAACTCACAATGTCAAATTTGTTTTCGCTTTTCTATTTTTGAAAACAATTTTGATTTTCTATTTTAAATTTAGGTCATGATTGTACAAGACATCTCACAATGTCATAGTTGTTTTCTCATTTTATTTTTTTTGTTGTCAATCATTTAGTTTTAAATTAGATCATCATTCTACGCTTGAGACCCTAGTAGAGTGGAAATTGGATGGCCATTTTGCACATAAAAGCCAATTTGAATGTATATCAAGGGCAAGAAACTATAATTAGGGCCAAAATTGGAGGCCAAAAATTTGTTAGAGATTTATATTTTGACTTGCAATTTAAAAGGTGCGAAGTGAAATAATGAGCATTCAAATAGTAGTATGTACGATAAGACAGTCCTAGAAGTCTTAGACCATGCATGAGGTGGACTAGAGAAGATGCAAGTTGATGAGCTTGCTTGGAATAAGGCTAGCTTGGCCATCTAAAAAGAGCATATAATTACAACTCACAAAGTGCTAATTGTTTTCTTATCTCGACGAGTCTATTTTTTTCTTTTTCTTGAAAATAGCTCTATTTAGAAGGTCGGGATATTTTTTAACAAAATAAATTTTCAAATAAAATGATAATTAAATATCACAAAAATATTTGCCTAAGGTCTCAATTTGGAGGCATTGAAATGACATACATTCTAATCCACTAACTACTATGGGGAAGTGCACTTCTTGCACCAGGTGTGCATTTGCGACTAAAACAACGATAAAATTATATATGCATCAAAGGTAATAAAGAGACAAATGAGATCCATCAACTTTAGTGAAAAAGTCATTTTAAAATTGCATGAGATAACCTTAGGGAATTTAAATGCCAAATTTAAAAAATAGACACATCATGAAGTTGAAACTCTTGAAATTTGAATGGCAAACCGTCATTTAAGACAAAGGGAATCATTTTTTTTGAATTTTAAAACATTTTATTTTGCCTTTCATAAAATAATGTGAGACTAGAGTTTTCTACCTTTCAAATACATGTGTTTGAAAGTACTTTCATAATTTTGGATTTTCACATTTACCCACCCATGTTCTTTATATTATAAAAATATAAAATTAGGGTTCATGAACATTTAATCAATTTATTTTCCTATGTTTGAAAGACATGAAAAGAGCTTGGAAAGGCAAAGCATCCATCCTCTTTTCAATTATTAAGTTTGAGGTGCAAATTAAAAGAATATTTGTCGTTGCTAAACATAATATTTTAAGTAGAAAAACTTTAATATTTTAATAAACTATGACAGTTAACTTTTATATAGAAAGGTAATTTTTAATTTTGCACATAACATGCATATATTTTTTGCCTTTAAAAAAGGGCCAATAGGCCTTTTGCAAGGCAGAGGCATTGTAGATTGCAAATGCCATTGGGCCTTGGGGCTACCTTGTCCCTGTGGCATCATCTTTGATAAAGTTGGCAAAGTATAAGAATGAAACCAGCAGCTTTTTTAAAAAATTGGCATCATTAAAATTTTAAGGACTTTTTATATAAAGAGATAAACACACTTTTATGAGTAATAGTTCTTAAAAAATCTAGAAACTTTACAAAATGCAAGTTTTTTTTAAGATAATTCAAAAGGTTTCTCCAACACGCATACTAGCCCTGCTCTACGTTATTATCACTTTGAGTTCTAAACGAAGCACAAATAGGCGAATTAAATCGCGTAATCAGCCGTATCTTGCTAGTCCCGGACCGTACATTTATATGGTATACTTGTATTTATACGTCACTCATACTCAGTTATGTATTTATATGTCATCGATATCAGTTGATTGCAATTGCATTCACTTGTACATCATTCAGGAATATCTTGGTTTGAAGGACTTCGGATATATAAGATTGCACCTGCGTGTCTTGAAATCAATGTTTGATCTGATAATTTTGTTTGTGTGTCTCATTTCATAAAGAGTGCAGTTGATATTTGCTTATTGATCCGTCCAACATTTTGAGAGATTGATTCATTTCTTTGTAGAGAGAATGACTGAAGTAGTGGCGATTATCTTAGCTCCCTGTTTCTGGGCATTGTTGATTCACACTATTGGTAGTATTAGCTTAGTTGATGGGAATGTTGTGTTCAATTCAGCTGAAACAAGAACAAGCAATCACCAGATGGCTAGATTATATCAAAGCGACGTCAGATATGATGCCTTGGAATACATCACTTCCAGCAAAATTCACACAGCCAACACCACAAAAGAGAAAAGTTGTAACATCTGGTGGCCTGGGGAAAAGACTCTTGTTGTTGATCAGAATGATAGAGGATGTTTCAGCAGTATCCAGACAACAGTAGATAGAGTTCGAAATTGGAGCGAAACTATAGTCATTTTGATTAGGAGAGGAATTTACAGGTATGATTATGAAATTTAGCCAATTTGTTGGTTGTCAAGTGCAAATTAGCACTACTAATGAGGAAGGTCTGGCATAAGAGAAGATGTAATCATAAGACCGTATGAATACATCCCGGGCTCACGATGTATTCATAAGATATATTCATACGAGGTATTAAAAAAAAAAGGTGATAATAACGTCAGATAACGGCTCGTTATCGAGTTTTTTTAGGGGCTCGCCCTCGCCCCCAAAAGTACGAGGCCGTTATCTAATACATAATAGTCAAGACTGAAGTTGGAAAGCAATGGGGGCTCTATAAAAGGGTGGGCGGCCACATGGCAAGTGGGGATGGTCCCTTGTCAAACTGCGGCAGCTACATTAAATGACTCCAAACGTGGGTCCCAAAATATGGAAATAAACGGCTTTGCTCAACGCAAAATTACATATCTACATGCTACTATCAAGTCTAGTCAGAGACGGAGAGTAGTAGTCCTCGGGATTCGAACCCTCGTAGTTCACACGCTTGAACCTTTCTTTTCAGTTTTTGTCCCGCACTCTTTAACATACTCATTGTTTTTTTTATTGGAGAATAATCTATAATACGTAGGCTAAGGAAAGAAGAATAAATATGGTCTACAAACTAGACTGTAGGCATATATAATTTATTTTTATTTGTAGCTTTTTTTTTTTAATTGGGCATATTTTATTTTATTGTCTTATTTGCAGCAAATAAAATGGCTCTGTTCTTTGGCAGATTTTTGTGGTAAGCGTTAAGATGTTGCCACGTTTTAATAAGTTCACTCAGATATAAGACGTGGCAAATATCTAATTGGTCTGGGTTAAAAGTCTCGTGCCGTGAAGCCCCTCGGTCGTCGCGCTACTTTATTGGCACCGGATAACTAAACCTCACCAGCGTTGGATTTGCTATGCCGTTAAGATTTTGACACGTTTTTAAGATTAACCATTAGAAAGATTCTACGTGGCATACTTTCACGTGGCACAGATCCAACCGTCAGCGTAATATAGTGTGTGGCCTGTTATTGGTCACGAGTAGGAGCTGTCGCTTTCCTTCTTAAGTTTTGTGCACCATAAAAATAGCATTAAAAATAATAAATAAGAATTCTTGTCGCCCTTGTCGATTTGAAGGTTTGCGTAATAATGGGGCCATTGTGTCGTTGTTTGTGGTATGGATTGGGTTCGAACTCGCGAGCTTAAAGTATAGAATCGAAGTCCTCTTTTTATTAGTTGAATGGCTGGCTGGGGCTGGGCGTTGTGCCGTGGATTGGCTTTGAAGTAGAGAAACGAAAGGCAGTAACTAGTGTAGGCTGGCCTGGCCAATTTTTGGTTATTGTGTTTGATTGATGCTCCGGAGGCTCCCATCATATGTCCAATTTGTCGCCTCTTTCTTTCTTTGTTTGCAACCTGCTTTTCTGCTCGAAAGCAGCAGCAGCAGCAGCAGCAGTAGATGATGGATGATGGTGTATCTGTCAAACTGTTGTTGCAATCTTATGGTATTGCGTGGATCTGAGGCCCAGCTTGTCGCCTAATCAATTGCAGGCTATGATTTTCGTATCATTTTGCTTCTCATTCACTCTTGCTGTGTTGCCAGTCTCGCTCTTTCCTGTCTTTGATTGAGTAAGGAGTGTGTGTTTTGTTTTGTCAGCAACTGATTTCCCGGGATTGAGTTGTTCTGCTTGATCTTACACAATTTTTCTGTGTGAAGGAATGTTAGGGCAGCTAAGGCGGCTGAATTTATATCCAGAACTTTTTCCCGCCTTCCTCTGACGTCAGGTTTACGAGAAGGCAACAATAAAAATCTCTTCTTCTGCAGTTTTGATGATGTCGAGTTTTCAGGTCTATCTGAAAGGAGCTTTGAACGAGCAGAATCCAAAACAGCTTCAAACTTCATGAACGACTTCAGTTAACTTTAAGCTGTTGGCATAACAATTTCGTGAAAAGTGTGGAAGGGCAGGCAAAAGATGGAAGGGATGGGGGACAGTTACAGCGAGCTCATGCAAAGGCTACAATCATCTCTGGGAGCATCCTCTTTATCCAAAGCCAATGCCAACTATGCTCCATTTTCTGTGTCGTCGTCCTCGCATCCTTCACCTGCTGCTGATACGTCCCAATTATTGAAGTCCCCCTCTCAATCTCTTCCTTACTTTCTACCTACACAAGCAGCTGCGACTTCTTTTGAGAAAAAAGCTGGGCTGCAGCCTCCCAATCTTAGGGGGGGATCCTCCCAGCGCCCTCCATTAAAGTCACCTTCTTCTGCTCAACAGCTGCCTCTCCCAGATATTCATTCTTCTGGCCATAATAATACATCACGGCCTTCTACCTCCTCACGCTCACGCTCACTTTCGCAGCCGTCCCTCACTCACAGTGTGTCGCGGCCGCCCCCTCTCATGCACTCTCTCTCCCAGCCTATCCCTCGAGTTATCGATTTATCTAACACAACTTCCAAGTCCCCTCAAATGCAATCATTAGCTGACAGTTCTCCTTTTAAGCCATCTCACCCTGCAATGAAAGATGTAGCTATGGCTTTATCCGATCCTTCTTGGAAGAACAAACTATCAGTGGATGTTTGTATGAGCAGCCAGGAGGATTGTCAGCAGGGGCCACCTAGGCGTTTTGCATCTCAACCTCCTTCGCCGTCCACAAATATATCTGGAGGTGGAACACAAAGCTTCAGTAAATATCTGAGTGCCAGGGCAGATCCTCCCATGAAGAAAGGGCACAGAAGGTCTCAGAGTGACAATCTGTTCATGCTTAATTCTGAAATGCTAGATTCTGCGTTCCAAAAAAACATTAGTGAAGAGCTTGATGCACAGATTGTGAGGGAAATGGAAATGGAAAAACAGGGAAAGGCAGCAACTGATGGGGGTTCAAGCATGTCTCTTTGGCAAAAGGATTCCTCAGTTGAAGACAAGTTGGAGAAGGATATACTCTGGCGTACAGAAAGCATGGAGGAAAAAGATTCCGACAGTGTTGGGAATGATTGGGATATGGAGGGAGATAGAGGAGAGGACTTGTTCTCTATGTATATTGACATAGAGAAAATTGACAACTTTGACGGAGCAGGCGGCAAAAATGATGAAGAAGAAAAGCATGATGGTAATAGAGTGGTTGATAGTAGGAATTTTTTAATTGAGGGGTCAGATAATCTACTGACCATGGAGTTTGAGGAGACTGGGAAGAATGAAGATCCAGTGGATTGTAGGAAACATAACAGTTCAAAAAACAGTACGTTTGTATCTTTAACAAGTGGAGATAAGAAGGATAGAGTTAATGTAGGTGATGTCCTAGATAAGGATTCAACTGGCAGTATACAAGCTCCAAGAGAGCAAGCCAATCTTAGGGATGAACATGTTGGAGAAAGGGGAAAGACAATGGCTGAAAGTGGAAATTCTCACCACGTTCGCAGCATCTCTATGGACAGTCTGCTAGGCAATATAGTCCCAAAAGGAGATGAAGTTATTGAAAGCAGGAAAGCAAGGCATTCTCACAGCAACTCAATCGACGGCAGTACGTGTTTGAAGCTTGAGCATGGGAGTGAAGAACCAGATGATTGGATGAAGAAAGTAATGGCAAATGACAAATTAGCTGAAATCGCTCTTATTGATCCAAAGCGTGCTAAGAGGTAAGGTTGGTGACAAGTTTTCATTTAATTCCTGTCAGGATAGATTCTAGTTAAAGGTCAACCATTACAGTTCATGTTTTCCTTCAATTGAACCAATATTCCTGATGTACAGGTTCATATGATTTTTGCTGAATTAAACAGGATATTAGCTAATAGGCAGTCCGCAGCTCGTTCTAAAGAACGGAAAATGCGTTACATCTCTGAGCTGGAACGGAAGGTTCAAACCTTGCAGACAGAGGCTACATCCCTTTCTGCTCAGCTTACCTTATTGCAAGTGAGCTTTCTATCTGCATAAGATGTGGTTGTTGCTCAATTGGGCAGGAGCTCATCTTAAACTTTGTAGTTATACAATATATATGGCACTATTTTGAAATGGGTATCTCTGGTCATGCTGTGATGATTCTGGAACTTTTTGCCAGAGAGACTCAATGGGGCTCACTAATGAGAATAGCGAACTGAAACTTCGGCTGCAAGCTATGGAGCAGCAGGCACACCTTCGTGATGGTAATGATCTTTCCTTGTCCTCCATCTACACAATTATTGCAATGTTAGAATCTTCAATCAGCCATACTAAGCGATTGTAATGTTTCTTATTAGGTTCTACTGAACCTAGCAGCTACGCCACAGGTAGTAGCTATACCTGTATGCTGTAGCTGATAAGTGTGTAGAGTCTGCAATGCACTATCTTTGAACTTGGGATATTGAACTTCAAATGTGAACACATCTCAATTTTCGAATGCCTAGCAATGTGCCTCTTGCTTATATGTTTGTTGAAGACTTGCTAGTAAGTAGGTTAACAAGCATATAATATCATAGTTGCACAACATTTCTGAATGCATACTGAATGAGTGTTTTGAAGCGGTCGTAAAAGATACTCGAATCCTTCTCCGTAGAGGTACTGTTTCATGGTGTATTTGAGAGTTGAAATATAGTGTAATGTGTCAAAAAAATATCAAAACGGGTGCACAAACTGTCCACAATTTTTCATGCAACTGGTTGAAATCCAGTTCCCTTTGTCATTGGTAGTTGTTGAACATAAACTTTTATTGAGCAGGATGTACTTACAAGCACTTTGACTCTTGAAATCATTGATGAGTATTTCTATGATAGAAGAAGAAGCAGCTTTATTAACGTCTTTTCCATGCCAAAAGGCGTATAAGACGAACAAATACATCAAATTGAAGGCACCAAGACGAAGCAATGCCGTCAAAACAACATAACTAAAACCAAACTAACTAAGAAGAGAAATATCTCTGTAGTGCTCTAACTCTCAACCAAGGAAGCGGATGGTGCGTCCGAACGCGCGTGCGCGTTGCGGACGTGCCAGAGGTGCGTCTGGGGTCCGGACGCGTCCGCTTTTTTTTAAATTTTTTTTTTTAGTTTTATTTAGTCTAAAAAAAGTAAAACAAATAAGGGACGCGTCCAACCCCACGTTCGGGGGTCGAACACGTCCAGGTTCGGACACTGGACGCAGACGCGGATTGCCCACGTCCGGCCCGGACCCTCATGTCTACTCTCAACCTAACTTTGAACAATCTTTTACAAGCGTCAATAAAAGGCTCTCAAGCAGGAGGCGGCGCTGAGTGATCAATTTTGGATGGAGTGACTAAAAAATGTCGTCCATCACGGAATATAACCTTTTTCCCTTTTGAATTTGATGAGTTGCTTACGTTCCTTCCACTGTAGGGCGGTTAGGTCTTCATGAACGAAAATGTTGCTGCCTTTAAGACGTCCACGGCGCCTAAGAACTTCGTCTCGATAATTAGTGTATTTGAAACGAATGAAAATTACCGAAGTGTCAAACTTACTATGCCATGCTGCTTCCACAACATCTTCCTGTTCCTCGTAAGAGAGTGAAGCTAACAGTTCCTTGGCTGAGAGAGAGAGAGAGAGAGAGAGAGAGAGAGAGAGAGAGAGAGAGAGAGAGAGAGAGAGAGAGAGAGAGAGAGAACTAGGTTTAATCAAATTAACTGATTTAATTAAACAAATATGCTATAGAATGCTTCTATGTTGTGAAGGGCAAAAGTATGATTTCCAATTAGTGCATGTCTAACCAGTGCATCAACAATAGGTATGATGCATAGGGCATTTTGGGTCTAAAAATCCATAGCTCTGACGATTTGAAAAAGGCCCACACATAACATGGTCATGATAGTTTGATTAGCACAGGCCCTCGTCCATGTGAATCAGTGAATTAGCAATACTTACGTATTATCAGAGATTTGTAGGCTCCTCCTATAGTACATAGTTTTTTTTTGCAAAAATTGCTATCAAATCCCACATCAGAAAACTTGGTTTTTTGACACCCATATAAAAAAAAAGACCTTTCGAGAGCACGTTTCAGACCAAAATCTCAGACCACATCGGAACTTGCCAAGCATTTATGACATACATATATGTATATATATATATATATATATATATATATATATATATATATATATATATATATATAAGGAAGCGGATGGTGCGTCCGAACTTGTGTCCGGACATGCGTCCGCGTCCGGGAGCGGATGCGCCAGGGGTGCGTCCCAGGGTTCGGAAGCGTCTGCCTTGTTTTTTTTTTAAGTCTTATTTAGTCTAAAATAAATAACAAAAAATAAAAAAAATAAAAAAATAAGGGACGCGTCTGATGCCGCGTTCGAGGGACGGATGCATCCAGGTCCGAACCTCGGACGCGGACGCGGATTGCCCGCGTTCGGCCCGAATCCTCATGTTTGTATAATAATATATATATATATATATATATATATATATGTATATATCATAGTGGCACGTGGTACTGCCCTCAGACCAGCGGTACCAGGGTGGCACCACAAAAATAATATTTTTTATTATTAAAAAAAAAAAAAAACCCTTTTAACAGGCTAAAACTAGGTAAAAACTAAGATGTTACTGTACAGGGGGACTGTACTGGGGGCACTGTGGGAGAGCGGACCCAATCGGAGTGCGGCCTGTGGGGGAGCAATACATGGGGCATGTACAGTAGCACATGGGCACTGTGGAGGAGCAGACCATGGACCCAATCGGAGTGCAGCATGTGGGGGAGCAATACATCCGGACAGGTACACCGTCACATGGGCACTATGGAGGAGCAGACCATGGACCCAATCGCAGTGCAGCATGTGGGGGATCAGCACATGGGGCAGGTACAGTAGCACATGGGATCATCAACAAAAGCAAATTGGGAAACAGGCTGTGGGGTTAAATAGGCACTCACGAGACAGTGAGAGAGCCAGTGCCAGGGGGTGAGAGGCATTGTGAGAAGCTGTGAGGGAGAGCCAGTGGGAGGCTGTGAGAGAGAGGCATTGTGAGAGGCTGTGTGATAGACCGAGTGAGAGGCTGTGAGAGGGGGGTTGTGAGAGAGCCAGTGAGAGCCATTGAGAGGCTGTGAGAGGCTGTGAGGGTCATTTTGAGCAACAAGGTGTCGTGAGATGGCGGAGGGCGAAGCCAAGAGGAAGCTCGAGGAAGATGTCCGAAGGCACAACGGAAGGCATCGGAAGCAAGAAGCAGACATTGCAGAGATGCTGCGAGAGACTCGGCAGAGACACCCAGAGCTGCAGATCCCAGCCCCCGTTGTGGCCCCCGCCCTCGCTGTCGAGCTGGATTTGGATGAGCAGATCGGAATGAACTTCACACGACGACAGCTCATCATGGTCAGGGAAAGGGCTGCCCGCCGTCGGGCTGACCAGGAGGCAGCTCGGGCTAACCGGGAGGCAGAGCGAGAGCGACAGAACAATGCACCTGACGAGGGCGAGGAGTCTGTGGAGGATCCGTAGAAATGTTTAGCATAGATGGGGTCTAGCCGTATGTGGCTGACTGTTGTTATTTAATGTTCATCAGTAGATGAGGCAGTATTTAGTGTCTGGCATGGTGTAAAGAACAGCCCCAGCCGTATGCGGCGGAAATACGTATTGTAGTTTTGATACATCTGTTGAATTAATGTACGGTGTGTTTTTTGTGCAATGCGTGCCTTGTGTATTGCAATCTGATGTATGTGATTATGAAATGCTATCAGGGGGGTTGTATTTCTGTGTTCTGCATATGCTCTCAAACTCTGTACTGAAAACTAATTGAAAACACGCACACACCATTTGAAGTAAAACTGCAAGTAGAACATCACAATTACAAATTGACAAATACACATTGTGCAGTGAATAGAATACGTCCAACACCAAATATAATATGAAAAATGGTCTGAATACAGTGTTCGACCATCTGGCCGCCAAACATGGAACATGATATCAAACTGCTAAAAATAAAATGACGGAGCTACAATCAATGCTCTGCCTCAAACTCAGATGAATGCTTCGGAGACAACTCAGGGCCCCGAGCTGACTCTCGCAATTGATATCTATGTCTGTCTGGTACTGGCATGGGCTGTGTATCCGAGGGGGAAGAGTCGTCATCCTCATCCTCCCAATCTGCCTCCGCATCAGCTTCCAAGCAGGATAAACCAACAACACCTGCTGCAGCTGGCTGTAATACAGCACCTCTACCAGCAACTGGAGCCCTGCGAGGTTGTCCACTCTTCCCTGGCAGTTTCTGTGCCCTGCCTTTCTTGTTCGGTGCACCCTTGGGCCTTCCTGGCCTCTTGCGGACGAGGGGAGCCGTCAATGCCTCATCACCCCCATGCAGATCACCTGGCTGACTAGGCTGAGCCCAAGCTGCGGCCGGCTGGGATAGAGTAGCCAAAGATGGGTGTCCCTGTGCAGCTGATAGTGGAGGATAGGTCCGAGGAGTGTGTGCCCTTGGGCCTGCTGCTGGTGGAGGAACTAGATGTGGAGGGGCCGTCCCTGTAGGAGGCAAGTACAGCGGCGATAAGTACTGAAAGGGGCGTTGTGGTGGACGGTACTGGTATATCCTGGGTGCTGCCAAAGGAGGAGGGTGTGTTGTGGGTGCTGCCAAAGGAGGAGCCGGTGCCGTGGGTGCTGCCAATGGAGGAGGATGTGCCGTGGGTGCTGCCACTGGAGGAGCGTCTGTAGATGTGCGTGCTGCAAGAGAAGATCTGGGCACAGATGGTGGCCTGCCATGGAGACCTGCTGCTGCAAAAGTGGATGGCGATGAAGGGGCTGCAGGCCTCAACGGTATCGGTGGCACTGGAGGTGCTGTGCGGCGCACATACACCCTCTGAGGAACTAGAGGAACTGCAGGCACCTCGTGTAGCTGCTCTGGCTGAGACTCTGTGTAGGGCATGCTGGCTAGAGAGGATGGGGGTGCCCTGACGCTCGGCATCTGCTGGGCCTCTGAATCCAAGTCTGCAATCAAGTCGTCCAGCTGGGCATCCGAATACGAATGGTCTGGGCTTTGGTGCTCATCATGAGCACCATCCTCGGGAACATCCCGTGCCTCATCCTGTGCGCCATGCGGACCCGGCATGGCCTCCCAATCGGTACAATCAAAGTCATCTGGTGACTCCTCTGGTGTGCTGTCATAGAAATGCCTATGGCTCTGTGATGCACGCATCCAAGCAGCCGCGGAAGGTTAACCCAAATCAGTCTGCCCCCTATCCTCCATCATATCAACATAAGAAGGTATGCCACTGGCCCCCCCTGTGTGCCCTGCCCGTCTCCCGGTATAATTTGTGGCATGTGTCCCACCTCTACCACATGATGCACCTATGACCCCTGCTCTAGGCGTGTGCCCAACACCTGTATCATATGCCTCATCCCGCTCTGATCTGGCGAACACAATCCGAATAGGCTCATCCTCATCTTGATCATCCTCTGACACTGGCTCATCTGCCTCGTACAATGGGGGCTCTCTGTGCTCAAGCCCAAGCTCTCTGTCTCTCATCTCGGCAAGCTCCCTCTCTCTCTCTGCCATCAACTGTGTGCCCAGGTCATCTGCAGGCATGGGATGGGTGCTGTCCGTAGGCAAGTCAACCTGGCGCTCCAAATCGGATATCTTCGTCTGCAAGGTTTAAAATTGGCATGTCAGAGAAACAACTCTATCAAGAAATGAAACCAACATACCAGGAGTCAACCAACATGCTATGAAAAGTTAGCTTATCACCTGCAATGCGCTCGTAATGGTCGGAAGTCTCCTGGCGAGACGTGCGTTGGTGCTACAGAACACCAACCGCTCCAACTGACTCACTGACAACCGGTTTCTTCTCCTCGTGTGAATGAGTGCCCATGTGCTCCAATTACGCTCACACACGGAGGCAGCACAATCCTGTGGTGCGTGCATTGAAATACTTCAGCACATTGTGGCAGAGGTGGAACTTCAACGAAACACAACAATGGAGGATAAAATGAGATGCATACCTGAGAAAGGACACGCGGTGCAAGACGCTGTATAGATGGGTATGTGCTACCGAACATGGTCCACCAGGTAATGGGTAGCTGCCTCCTCTCTGGATCCTGGGCAGCCGGGTGGCCGAATGTGCCCATGCCGAAACGAAATGCAGCGAGCTCCTCCATGAGCCTAATAGGATCCAAACCTATGTGTGGACCCACCCTGTGAATGTACTGAAGCCAATCGGCCTCGAGCTCCCTGTTTGCGATTTGTGTCGGAGAGAGGAAGAGGGGATGCAGCATGTGTGCAACGCTGTGGATACTCCTGTGGAAGTAGTTCCACCGCGTCTCCCAGATGAACTTCAGCTCTGTCATCCTGCAGGTGAGAGGCATGTGGTTTAGGGCATTACGAAAAAACGTAACATCGACAGAAAAACAAACTAGCAAACATTGAAAAGATAAAGAACAATTACAACACTATACCGCTTACCTCTCTGGCTGCAAGATGGGCAGCTGCAGGAACTGTCCAATCTGGTCCATGAGCTCATATACCAGTCCAAGTGTCGACCCCTCGCTGTCAGCCATGCGGAGCACAATGTAAAGTGGTCGAAGCAGTCCTGACAATCTCTGTGCATCCCTCCAAAACTGGTCTCCTCTCACCGTGGAAGAAAAGTGCTCCCCATCCTCAGTGCGCGGAAATGTACTGGCACACCAAAGATCACTGGCAACCATCTGTAGAAGCTGCGCCCTGCACCTGATCAGACGGTCGATGACCACCAAGTCGAATGCAAAGCGTGTGGGGCTGGCTTACGGAGGTCTAGATGGCTGAACACCTGGAACATGGCAAGAACACGCCTCTTCCTCGTGACAAAAGTCACCAGGAAGAGGGCCTCACGAACGATGGCTCTAACCTAGGGAAGTGCACCTATGTCCCCCATCAGAAGGTCTATGCCGTGCGCGGCACAGGGGGTATGAACAATGTGAGGGAACTCGGCCTCTAGCAGTACAACCATCTGAATGCAGTTCGTGGCATTGTCCGTCACCACTGTGACGACATGCTGTGGGCCTATGGACAGGATGGAAGACCTGATGACATCAAACATGAACTCTGCAGATATGACTCTCCCCCCCCTGCTGCAATCCACTGCCCTCAAAAACTGTGTGCCCATGCAGCTGGAGACCAGTATGTTGAGGATCGTCCTCCTCCTGACATCAGTCCAGCCATCGGACATGATGCTGCAACCGTAAGTGGCCCAGTGGCGACGTAGAGGCTCCATCTCTCTAGACAGTGACTCGACCCTATCCCTCAACATGTGTGTGCGAACAACCTCTGAACTAGGGACTCTCCAGCTAGGGCTGACAGACTGTGCAAGGCGGAAGGCCCTTCTGAAGGGCTCGGAGTCGGTGATGGCAAATGGAAGGTTCAGCTCATAAATCAGGCTGGCCACGGCCTGTGTGGCCTCTCTATCCATGTGCGGCTGATGCTCGCCGCGAATGCTCTGCTGCCTAAGAACTCTCCCAGCTGGGCGACGGGTAGCGGACCTCTAGCACGGTGCACCAAACGTGACGGGAATGGATGATGACGCGACAGCCTGGGCACTAGTGGATGCATCAGCTGTAGACGTGGAATGAGGAGAGTGGGATGCACTGGCCGGGATGGGTGCAGCAGCGTAAGTGGGGTACACTGGTGGAGGGTGGACATCTGGCATGGGATACGAAAACTGCTGGGTAGGGTGGTCATCCGGATGAAGGGAGGGAGGAAGGGATCTCCTCAACATCCTGGAAGGCCTCGTCACTGGCATCCGGGGCCTGCTCCTGCTCCTGCTCGGGAGGCGGAGAGTCCATGAGAAAGTCGTAAACTGGG
Organism: Diphasiastrum complanatum; assembly: GCA_029204225.1. Classification (NCBI taxonomy): domain Eukaryota; kingdom Viridiplantae; phylum Streptophyta; class Lycopodiopsida; order Lycopodiales; family Lycopodiaceae; genus Diphasiastrum; species Diphasiastrum complanatum. Next base: position 76,667,067 of record CM055094.1, read on the forward strand.
GGAGTGCGAGCAACAGTAGGTGGTGGTGGAACCACAGTGGCAACTGGCGGACGCGGTGGGACAGCATCCACCGGAATGGGTGCAGATGTGGGTGCGTGAGGCGGAACTGTCTGAGAGGGGCAAAGGGACTGGGCGAGGATGCACTCCCTCTCCTCGTGCGTGCCAGCCAAGCAGGCAGCAACTCGGGGTCGATCATGTAACTTGCGGTGCAAAACCGAAGAACACCCTCCGAAATGGTGTTCTCCCCTGCCACAAGACGTGGCCCGTAGGTATCCAAAAGTCGCTGCCTGACGGGAACGGACATGCTGGCACAAGGGGCAGCTCTCAGTGTGCCACCATCTCTCGCGCGTGCGCCTAGTAGGTGTTCTTTAAGGCGAGTGAGGGTGGCAACGAACTCTGTCAGGCAATATCGACAGCGCACTATCTTTGCACCGGACTTGTTAGACTTGTCGGGAACCCGCCTGACAATGTCCACCTCGTCCCACAGATCGACAAGGTTGGAATGCACCATCTCTGTAGAAAGGACTGGGGAAAGAAGGCAGAGATCTCTGTGGGTGCGATAGGAGTTGGAAGGCTTGAAAAAACCACAATAAAGGCCGAAATAGCAATAGCAGGGGAGGACGCGATCAGTGCAATGCGAAGACAGCCGGGAGGGCGCGGACAGTAGGGTGATGGGCGGACAGCAGGGAGGGCGCGGACAGTAGGGCGGGCGCGGACAGTAGGGCGACGGGCAGGGAGAGAGATGAAGCGAGGGGGGGGGATTAGGTTAAAAAAAAATACAGTAATATATTAAATATTAAAAAATATTATATACTAAAAAATATTATATACTAAAAAATATTAAATATTGTGGTACCGCGGATCAGTATGGATCCGCGGTACCACACTGGATCCGCGGATCCTGGTACCGCTGCATCTATGGTATATATATATATATATATATATATATATATATATGAGGGTCCGGGCCGAAGTGCCCGCGTCCGTGTCCTTTTTTTTTGAATTTTTTCTTTTTTGGGCTGGAAGCGTCCAGAGGACAAGTCCAGTGTCCGGACGCGGATGCGTTCGCGGCCCAGAACGCGTCGGGGCCCCGGACGCGTTTTTAAAAAAAAAAACAGAAGGACGCGGGCCCTGCGGACAGTCTGCAGAACTCGGGATTGCGGCGAAGAGAGAGAGAGAGAGAGAGAGAGAGAGAGAGAGAGAGAGAGAGAGAGAGAGAGAGAGAGAGAGAGAGAGAGAGAGAGAGAGAGAGAGAGAGAGAGAGATGGTGTTTGTGTGTGTGTGTGTGATGAGTTGTGTGTGTGTGTGTGAAAAGATATTGTTGATTTGTGTGCATACAGTTGTGTGTGTGGTGATCTGTGTGTGAGAGAGAGGAAGAGAGAGAGTGTGGGACGAAGAGGGAGGATTTGTGCGTGTGCACAGTGTGTGTGTGAGTTTAGGATTTAGGTTTAAGGGTGCTTGGGTTTAGGGTTTAGGGTAGGGAGAGATTGGATTTGCGTGCGGCTGTGTGTGTGTGCGAGAGAGAGAGAGAGAGAGAGAGAGAGAGAGAGAGAGAGATGGCTGCTCGTCCCATTTGGGATGAGGTGGAGGTCTTCTGGTTTTCTGTAGTGAATGACACAATTTTGCATAAGTAGTTAGTAAGCTGTTGAAGTTCATCCAGGGGGGAACCGATCTCATCATATAAGTCTTAGACATAGTAGTGTGTCGGTCTTGTGGTTTCCTGTCTTGAGAGCTTGTCACTCTTCTGGTGAGCCCTAATTTCCCCGAGAGACTTCTGCTCTTGAGAGCTTGTCACCCTTCTGGTGAGTGTTCACCTCTCCCCAATCCTCTGGTGAGCATTCACTTCTTTGAGATAAACACTGATGGACCCTAAACCCTAAATCAGTAATATGTTTGCCATACAAACCATCATCTTCACTCGAAACCACTCTCAGATCTTTCTTTGCCGCTTTTTTGGAGCTTAGTTCCCAATGAAGGTTCGTAGTAATTTATGAACTGCTCATTAGCCATGGTTGTTTAGTAGTATCTCGGTTATGAGAGGCATGGCCTAGTGGTTAGGTCAGTTGCAAATTTTTTTGCAATTTTTTTTTGTTACCGTTTTCCTATTTTTTAACAAGAGGGGGCAGGTGGGTGCCAGACACCCTTTGATAATTAATTCCGGGGGAAAAACAGGGGCCATAAATTGCTTTCATTTTGCTTTTGGGATGGGGGACAGCGTAGGCAGGTGCTTGTATTTTTTTTTTTGAAAAAAAAAAATTTGCAAAAAATCGGACGCGTCCAGACGTGAATGCGCGTCCGCGTCCGCCATCCGCTTCCTTAGATATATAGATATATATGCATAATCCGTCCCGCGGTACCGTGTTGGTACCGCGGTACCACAATATAAATATTATTTAATATTTAATATTTTTAAATTTATTTTTTTACCTAAATACCTACCTGTCCCACTCGCATTTTTTCTGAAATTTTTTTGCACGCAAGGGATCGAAGGCAGGCAGGCAGGCGGAAACAGCAACGATGGCAGGGTGGAGGAGGGCGCCCTGCCTTGCATCTGACTTGCTTCGCTCTGCCTTCGCCCATTTTCAGCGTCTCTCCAACAGTGAACTCTGCTATTTTTTTTTTCCAGCAATCCATCCTTCCAGTTTTAGGTTCATCTGCATTTTTTTCCTAGTTTTCTCCATCGCAATGGTGCAATCCGACCTTTCCGGTCTGTGGGACGAGGTAGACATTGTCAGGCGGGTTGCCGACAAGACCAACAAGACCGGTCAGAAGATCGTGCGTTGCCGATACTGTCTTGTCGAATTTACTGCGTCCCTCACTCGCCTTAAAGGCCATCTGCCTGGTGCACGTGCCAAAAATGGTATGCATCTCATCTCATCCTCTCTTGCTGTGTTTCGTTGACATTCCACCCGTGCACATATGCTGAACCATTCCATTGCACGTACCACAGGATTGCGCTGCCTCCGTGTGAGCGTAATTGGAGTACATGGGCCCTCGTTCACACGTGAAGAGGAAACAGGCTGTCAGTAAGTCAGCTAGAGCGGTTGGGGTTCTGCAGCACCAACGCACGTTTTGCCAGGAGACTGCGGACCATTACGAGCGCATTGCAGGTGATGGGCTATTCTCGGATAACATGTTGGTTGACGTCTCACTAAAATGTAGGTTTCAATTTCTGATCAAGTTGTTGTCCTGACACGCTCCATTTTGACCTTGCAGACGAAGATATCTGATTTGGAGCGCCAGGTTGACTTGCCTACGGACAACGTCCATCCCATGCCTGCAGATGACTTGGGCACACAGTTGATGGCAGAGAGAGAGAGAGGGAGCTTGCTGAGATGAGAGAGAGAGCTTGGTCTTGAGCACAGAGAGCCCTCATTGTATGAGGCAGATGAGCCAGTGTCAGAGGATGAGCATGATGAGTGAGGATGAGCCCATTCGGGTTGTGTTTGCCCCCAAGCAAGCCGAGTGTCAGGGCACCCCCTTCATCTCTTGCCAGCATGCCATACACAGATTCCCAGCCAGAGCAGCCGCATGAGGTGTCTACAGTTCCTCCAGCACCTCAGAGGGTATATGTGTGCCGCACAGCTCCTTCAGTGCCACCAATGCCATTCAGGCCTGCAGCCCCTCCATCGCCATCCACTTCTGTAGCACCAGGTCTCCATGGCAGGCCACCATCTGTGCCCAGGTTTTCTCTTGCAGCGCCCACATCCACAGTGGCTCCTCCAGCTGCTCCTCCAGTGGCAGCACCCACTCCACGTCCGCCTCCTTTGGCAGCACCCACTCCACTAGCTCCCCCTTTGGCAGCACCCAGAATGTGACAGTATCGGCCACTGCAGCGCCCCTCTCAGTACATATCACCGCTGTGCTCGCCTCCTGCACAGCCAGTTCCTCCACCTGCAGCAACCCCACGGGCACACACTCCACGAGCTCATCCTCCTCGCTCAGGTGCACAGAGTTCCCTCTTTTGCTTCCCTATCCCAGCCGGCCTCAGCTTGGGCCCAGCCTAGCCAGCCAGGTGATTTGCATGGGGATGATGAGGCATGGACAACTCATCTTGTCCGAAAGAGACCAGTAAGGGCCAAGGGTGCATCGAACAAGAAAGGCAAGGCACAGAAACTGCCATGGAAGAGAGGACGGCCACGCAGGGCTCTAGGTACAGCTAGAGGTGCAGGATTACAGCCAGCTGGAGCAGGTGTTGTTGGTTTGGCTTGCTTGGGGGCTGATGCGGAGGCAGATTGGGATGATGCTAGTGACGAGTCCTCCTCCTTGGACATTGCCCATGCCAGGTCTAGACAGGCAGAGATATCAGCTCGGGGCCCTGAGTTGTCTCCGAAGCATTCGTCTGAGTCAGAGCCAAAGCATTGATTGTGGCTCTGTTGTTTTAGTTTCAGTAGTTTGTCTCTAGCAAACGGTCTACCATTGTACTCAGATGATTTTTCACATTTTATACAGTGTTTGGCCTACATTATTTGCTGCACATTGTGCGTATGGCGCTCTGTACATGTGATGCTGTATTTTCAATTTTATGTCAAATTCTATGTGCGTGTGTGAATTTTATTTTCAACTAATTTCGACTGAAGTGAATGATACCTTCACATAAATGCACCTACATAATGAGCACAACAATTACCCCTACACCCCAAACGACATTTCATAAATACATGTTTTACATTTGCATTGAAGAAATACAGAGATTGCATTTCACATGACTAGGCTCGCGTTGCACAAAAAACAACTATATATTCATTCAGCCGTTGTATCAAGATAACATTACATATCCCGTCTTTTTTTTAAGCAGCTATCTAGCTATTTGCCGCACCCTAAACTGTCGAAAATTACATAGCAACAGTCCGCCACATACGGCTAGACCTTATCTATTCTAAACATGCCTACTGATCCTCCACCGACTGCTCGCCCTCGTCAGGTGCATTGTTTTGTTGCTCTCGCCTTGCCTCCTGGTTAGCCCGACGTCTGTTCGCCCTTTCCCTCACCATGATGAGTTGCCGTCGTGTGAAGTTTGTTCCGATCTGCTCATCCAAATCCAGCTTGACAGCGGGGGCAGGGACCACAGCGGGGGCGGGGATCTGCAGCTCTGGGTGTCTCTCCCGAGTCTGTCACAGCATCTCTACAATGTCTGCCTCTTGCTTCCGATGTCTTTCGTTGTGCCTTCAGATATCTTCCTCGAGCTTCCTCCTGGCTTCGCCCTCGTGCTTCGGTGGTATGCGCTCTGCCATGTCGATCGACCTTCTCCTCACAGCACCCTGGTCCTTGAACACCCTCTCACAGCACGTTGGCTCTCAAACAGCCTGTCACCGGCTGTCGCTTGCTCTCTCACTGTCTATCACTAGCTCTCTCACAGCCTCTGAAAATGCCAATCACAATGGCATTCTGAGTGCTTATTTATCCCCACAGCCTGATCAGCCATGTGGATCCACATCATCTCTCCATGTGCGTCTGTACCTGCCCCCATGTGATGCTCCCCCCCTGTGTTGCTCTCCCATTGGCCCCATGGTCTGCTCACCCACAGTGCCCATGTGTTGTTGCACCAGTCCCCTGCACCATGTACTGTACCCTCTTTTTTACACCCAGAACTCTTTTTTTTTTTTTCCATTTTTTTGACCTATTTTGGTAGGTAAAAGGCAAAATTAAATATTAAAAATATTAAAAAAAAATATTAAAAATGGTACCGTCCTGATACTGCAGATCCCAAGGCGGTACCGTACCGGCGGTACCACGGAGGTACTATGATATATATATAACCAGCGGTACCACGGGGTACTATGATATATATATATGATATATATATGATATATATATATACATATCATATACATATCATATATATATATATATATATATATATATATATATATATATATCATAGTATCCCGTGGTACCGTTGGTATGGTACCGCCGGTACCATATCAGTGGTACCGCCGGTACGGTACCGCCGGTACGGTACCGCCCTGGGATCCGCAATATCAGGGCGGTACCATTTTTAATATATATATATATATATATATATATATTTTAATTTTTTTAATAATTTTTTTTTGCCTTTGAACTACCAAAAAAGGACAAAAAAAAGTAAAAAAAAGGGGTTCTGGGTGTAAAAAAAGAGGGTACAGTACACGATGCAGGGGACTGGTGCAGTGGCACATGGGCACTGCGGGTGAGCAGACCGAGGGGCCAATGGGAGACCAACATAGGGGGGTAGCATCACATGGGGGCAAGTACAAAGGCACATGGGCACTGTGGGTGAGCAGACCATGCGCCCAATGGGAGACCAACACAGGGGGGGAGCATCACATGGGGGCAGGTACAGAGGCACATGGGACAAATCCGGACAGGTACACCTTCACATGGGCACTGTGGGGGAGCAGACCACGGACCCAATCGGAGTGCAACATGTGGTACAGGTACATGGAGCAGGTACATTAGCACATCACAGTTAATGGGGACATGTACAAGGGCACATGGAGGGATCATCAACAACTGCACATGGGGGAACAAGTTGTGGGGTTAAATAGGCACTCGCGAGGCTGTGAGAGCCAGTGAGAGGCTGTGAGAGGCATTGTGAGAGTTATTGTGAGAGGCATTGTGAGAGCCAGTGAGAGCTAGTTCGAGAAACAAGGTGTCGTGAGATGGCAGAGCGCATACCACCAAGGCTTGAGGGCGAAGCTAGGAAGAAGCTCGAGGAAGATGTCCGAAGGCACAAAGAAAGGCATCGGAAGCAAGAGGCAGACATTGCAGAGATGCTGCGACAAACACGGGATAGACACCCAGAGCTGCGGATCCCCGCCCCCGCTGTGGCCCCTGCTCCCGCTGTTGAGCTGGATTTGGATGAGCAGATCGGAATGAACTTCACACGACGGCAGCTCATCGTGGTCAGGGAAAGGGCTGCCCGCCGTCGGGCTGGCCAGGATGCGGCTCGGGGTAACCGGGAGGCAGAGCGAGAGCGACATAACAATGCTCCTGACGAGGGCGAGGAGTCAGTGATCCATAGGAATGTTTAGTATAGATGGGGTCTAGCCGTATGTGGCTGACTGTTGTTATGTAATGTTCATCAGTAGATGAGGCAGCATTTAATGTCTAGCATAGTGTAAAAAACAGCCCCAGCCGTATGTGGTGGGAATACGTATTGTTATTTTGATACATCTGATGAATTAATGTACGGTGTGTTTTTTGTGCAATGTGTGCCTTGTGTATTGCAATCTGATGTATGTGTTTATGAAATGCTATCAGGGGCGTTGTATTTCTGTGTTCTGCATATGCTCTCAATCTCTGTAGTGAAAACTAATTGAAAACACCCACACACCATTTGAAGTAAAACTGCAAGTAGAACATCACAATTACAAGTTGACAAATACACATTGTGCAGTGAATAGAATACGTCCAACACTGAATATAATATGGAAAATGGTCTGAATACAGTGTTCGACCATTTGGTCGCCAAACATGGAACATGATATGAAACTGCTAAAAATAAAACAACAGAGCCACAATCAATGCTCTGGCTTTGACTCGGACGAATGCTCTGGAGACAACTCAGGGCCTCGAGCTGACTCTCGCAGCCGATATCTGTGCCTGTCTGGAGCTGGCGTGGGCTGTGTATCAGAAGAGGACTCGTCACTAGCATCATCCCAATCTGCCTCCGCATCAGCCTCCAAGCAAGCCAAACCAGCAACACCTGCTCCAGCTCGCTGTAATGCTGCACCTCTAGCTGTACCTGGAGCCCTGCGTGGTCGTCCTCTTCTCCCTGGCAGTTTTTGTGCCTTGCATTTCTTGTTCGGTGCACCCTTGGGCCTTCCTGGTCTCTTGCGGACAAGAGGAGCTGTCAATGCCTCGTCACCCCCATGCAGATCACCTGGCTGACTAGGCTGAGCCCAAGCTGCGGCCGGCTGGGATAGAGTAGCCAAAGATGGGTGTCCCTGTGCAGCTGAGCTAGGATGATGAGCTCTTGGAGTGTGTGCCCGTGGGGCTGCTGCTGGTGGAGGGACTGGCTGTGAAGGAGGCAAGTACAGCGGCGATATGTACTGAAAGGGGCGCTGCGGAGGCCGGTACTGGTACATCCTGGGTGCTGCTAAAGGGGGAGCCAGTGGAGTGGGTGCTGCCAAAGGAGGAGGACGTGGAGTGGGTGCTGCCACTGGAGGAGCAGCTGGAGGAGCCACTGTGGATGTGGGCGCTGTGAGAGAAAACCTGGGCATAGATGGTGGCCTGCCATGGAGACCTGGTGCTGCAGAAGTGGACGGCGATGGAGAGGCTGCAGGCCTGAATGGCATCGGTGGCACTGGAGGAGCTGTGCGGCGCACATATACCCTCTGAGGAGCTGGAGGAACTGTGGGCACCTCGTGCGGCTGCCAAGAGATGAAGGGGGTGCCCTGACACTCGGCATCTGCTGGGCCTCTGAATCAAATGTGGCAATCAGGTCGTCCAACTGGGCATCTGAATACAAATGCTTTGGGCTCTGGGCCTCATCCTGTGCACCATCCACTGAATCATCCTGTGCACCAACCTCTGAATCATCCGGTGCCTCATCATGTGCACCCTGTAGACCTTGCATGGCCTCCCAATCTGTGCAATCAAAGTCATCTGGTGCCTCCTCTAGTGTGCTGTCGTAGTAACGACCATGACTGTGCTGCAGGCATCCAAACATCTGCGGGACCGGCATCTAAACCACTCTGCCCTCTATCAAGAGCCTCCTCCATCATGTCGACATAGGTAGGTATGCCACTGGCCCCCCCTGTGTGCCCTGCCTGTCTGTCGGTATAACCTGTGCCATGTGTCCCACCTCTGCCACGTGATTCACCTGTGACCCCTGCCCGTGGCGTGTGCCCTGCACCTGTATCATCTGCCTCATCCCTCTCTGGTCTGGCAAACACAACTCGAATGGGCTCATTCTCGTCATGCTCATCCTCTGACACTGTCTCATCTGCCTCATACAATGGAGGCTCTCTATGCTCAAGCCCAAGCTCTCTCTCTCTCTCTCATCTCGGCAAGCTCCCTCTCTCTCTACCATCAACTGTGTGCCCAGGTCATCTACATGCATGGGATGGGTGCTGTCCGTAGGCAAGTCGACCTGGCGCTCCAAATCTGATATCTTCGTCTGCAAGACCAAATTTGAGCGTGTCAGGAAAACAACTTGATCAAAAATTGAAACCTACATTTTAGTGAGACGTCAACCAACATGCAATGGGAGAATAGCTTTTCACTTGCAATGCGCTCGTAATAGTCGGCAGTCTCCTGGCGAGACGTGCGTTGGTGCTATAGAACACCAACCGCTCCAACTGACTCACTGACAGCCTGTTCCTTCTCCCCATCCTCAGTGCGCGGAAACATACTGGCACACCAAAGATCACTGGCAACCAGCTTTAGAAACTGGACCCTGCACCTGATCAAACGGTCGATGACCATCAAGTCGAATGCAAAGCATGTGGGGGCTGGCTTACGGAGGTCCAGATGGCTGAACACCCGGAACATGGCAAGAACACGCCTCTTTTTGGTGACAAAAGTCACCAGGAAGAGGGCCTCCCGGAGGATGGCTCTAACCTAGGGAAGTGCTCCTATGTCCCCCATCAGAAGGTCTATGCCGTGCGCTGCACAGGGGGTATGAACAATATGAGGGAACTCGGCCTCTAGCTGTACACCCATCTGAATGCAATTCGTGGCATTGTCCGTCACCACCGTGACGACATGCTGTGGGCTTATGGCTAGGATGGAAGACCTGATGACATCAAACATGAACTCTGCAGATATGACTCCCCCCCCCCCTGCTGCAATCCACTGCCCTCAAAAACTGTGTGCCCATGCAGCTGGAGACCAGTATGTTGAGGATCGGCCTCCTTCTGACATCAGTCCAGCCATTGGACATGATGCTGCAACCGTAAGTGGCCCAGTGCCGACGTAGAGCATCTCTTTAGACAAGGACTCAACCCTATTCCTCAGCATGTGTGTGCGGACAACCTCTGAACTAGGGACTCTCCAGCTAGGGCTGACAGACTGTGCAAGGCAGAAGGCCCTTCTGAAGGGCTCAGAGTTGGTGATGGCAAAGGGTAGGTTCAGCTCGTAAATCAGACTAGCCACGGCCTGTGTGGCCTCTTTGTCCATGTGCGGCTGATGCGCGCCGCGAATGGTCTGCTGCACAAGGGCTCTCCCTAGTGGGCGACGGGTGGTGGACCTCCAGCACGGTGCACCAACCGTGACGGGAATGGACGATGACGCGACAGGCTGGGCACTGGTGGATGCATCGGCTGTAAACGTGGAATGGGGAGAGTGGGATGCACTGGCAGGGATGGGTGCAGCAGCATAGGTGGGGTGCACTAGTGGAGGGGCAGCATCTGGCATGGGGTACGAAAACTGCTCGCTGAGGAGGTCATTCGGATGGGAAGGGAAGGAAGAAGGGATCTCTTCTACATCCTCGAAGGCCCCAGCAGTAGCATCTTGGGCCTGCTCGGGTGGCGGAGAGTCCATGAGAAAGTCGTAGATTGGGGGAGTGCGAGCAACAGTGGGTGGTGGTGGAACCGTAGTGGCAACTGGCGGACGCGATGGGACGGGATCCACCGGAATCTGAGCAGATGGGGGTGCGTGAGGCAGAACTGTCTGAGGGGGATGAGGGGCAAAGGGACTGGAGGAGGATGCACTCCCTCTCCTCGTGCGTGCGTGCCAGCCAAGCAGGCAGCAACTCTGGGTCAGCCACATAAGGAGCGGTGCAAAATCGGAGAATGCCCTCCGAAATGGTGTTCTCCCCCTTCAACGAGCCGCGGCCCGTAGGTGTCCAGTAGTCGCTGCCTGTCGGGGACGGTCATGCTGCCACAAGGGGCAGCATTCAAGGTGGCACCATTTTTGGCGCGTGCACTGAGCAGATGGCCTTTATGGCGAGTGAGGGATGGAGCAAACTAGACAAGACAGTATCGGCAGTGCACAATCTTGTGACCGGTCTTGTTGGCCTTGTCGGCAACCCGCTTGACAATGTCTACCTCGTCCCACAAATTGGAAAGGTCGGATTGCACCATTGCAGATGAAATGAGGGATGGATTGCTGGAAAAAAAACAGCAGGGTTCACTGTTGGAGAGACGCTGAAAATGGGCGAAGGCAGGGCGAAGCAAGTCAGATGCAAGGCAAGGCGTTGCGTGGGCGAAGGGCGACGCAATGAATCAGAAGGCAGGTAGGCAAAAACAACAACGATGGTAGGGCGGAGTAGGGCGCAAAAAATTTTTGAGATGAAATGCTAGGGGGGTGGGTAGTTTTAAGTTATTTTTTTTTTAAAAAATATTAAATATTAAATAATATATTATATTGTGGTACCGCGGTACCAGTATGGTCCCGCGGTACCGGGGTCCGCGGTACCCAGTACCCCGGGACCTATGATATATATATATATATATATATATATATATATATATATATATAATAATATCAGACATGAGGGTCCGGGCTGGATGCAGGCTTTTCGCGTCCGCTTCCGACGCCCGGACCCGGACGCGTTTTTTTTAAAAAAAAAAAAGGGCTCGCGGGCAGCGAGACAGTCCGCAGAAGCCCGAGAAGGTGAGAGAGAGAGAGAGAGAGAGAGAGAGAGAGAGAGAGAGAGAGAGAGAGAGAGAGAGAGAGTTATGGTGTGTGTGTGATGATTGTGTGTCTGTGTGATGATTTATGTGTGTGTGTGTGTGGGTTAGTTGATTTGTGTATGCACAGATGTGTGTGGTGATTTGTGTGAGAGAGAGAGAGGGGAAGAGACGGAGAGTGTGAGACAGAGAGAGGATTTGTGTGTGTGCGCGTGTGTACGAGACATGGTGTGTGTGTGTGAGTTTAGGGTTTAGGGTCTGCATGCTTGGGTTTGGGGTTTAGGAGAAGAGAGAGAGAGATATTAGATTTGCGTGCTTCTGTGAGAGAGAGAGAGAGAGAGAGAGAGAGAGAGAGAGAGAGAGAGAGAGAGAGAGAGAGAGAGAGATTGGCGCTCGTCCCATTTGGGATGAGGTGGAGTTGATGCCCGACAAAAAGTGGGGTTGCCCTTTTTGTCGAAAGCAGTTCACAGGGAACGCCTCTCGGGTTCGAGCACATTTGGGGGGATGGCGAGTCCGACCCACGGGGGGGACGCTATGGGATCGACGTTTGTATGGTCATCCCCTCTGCGGAGAGGGCTCGCATTCTCGAGGCATATGCTGAGCCAGGAGTTGAGCCCGGCGAGCCGTCCACAGATGCCGTGGACTCTATTTCCACTGGTGCACCCACTGCCACCGCCCCTGCCATTGGTACACCCACCGCCACTTCCCCCGCCGCCGCATTCGCACCCGCCACCGCCTCCGCCACAGCAAACCCCACCCCCTCCTCCAGTACTCCCCATGGATCCACAGCCTCCACCTACGCCTGTGCTATCACCATCAGATTTGCACGGTCCGTCCACATCCTCCGCTTCCGCACCTACACCTATGCCACCACCTCTAGGTCCGCATCGTCCACCGCATCCTCCCAGCCATCCACATCCCGAGCCACCAGCAGATGTCTATGCCGAGATCCTTCAGAGAGGGGCAGCACAAAGAGGCTACCAGGACCATAGCACAAATGTTCTATGACCTGAACCTCTCCTTTATCATGGCATCATCCCGCATCTTTCGAGAGGCTATCTCGAAAGTTGCAGTCTGCTGGCCCGGCTACACACCATTCACAGCCGACGCACTACGTGACCCTTTGCTCTAGGAGCGGGTTGTATCAGTCAGAGAGAGACTAGCCGCATTGCATGATACGGCTGTTCCATCATGGCTGATGGGTGGACTGATCGTCATAGACGTCCACTCATCAACGTGATTGTTTCTAGTTGTTATGGTTCCATGTTCCTGCGCAACATCGACGCCTCCGAGGCAGGGAGTGCATTCGGCCGAGTACATTCACGGCATAATCCGCGCAGCGATAGAGGAGGTCGGGCCACGACGCGTTGTCCAGGTACAATTTTCTTTCATTAGTTGCTTGGTCATTTACTGCTCAATGTTGATACAAAAGTTTTGCGTAGTTTTCGATTGATTGCAATGTGTTTCCTAGCTGTGAACTGATCGTGTGAACGTATTGCGAAAGGTTGTGACGGACAATGCCTCCAACTGCCGCGGTATGGGGGAGCTTCTTATGGTAGAGTACCCCTCCATTGTGTGGACTCCATGTGCCGCACACTCATTGGACCTCTTGCATTCCATCGGGTGCCTGCCTTGGGTCAGTGAGATTCTCACGAGGGCACTTGCGGTTGTGGACTTCGTCACACGCAAGCGCCGCATGACTGCCCTTTTCCGCAGGGGCTCAGTTACAGGTAAACTCTTGCTCCGTGTTCGCCAAAGGACCATGTCAGACCTACTTCGGTTTGGATAGGGTGAGGATGACTTTGATGATCTGGGGTGGCTCTCACCAAATGCACGTATTTACCCAGATCCAGCACCATCAGCTGCTACACACACGACTGCCACTCGTACTGCTCCTTGTTACGAGCACGTAACCATGGCCGAACCCTAGAGAACACAGGAGGTCAGATACCACAGTCAGGGTGATGTCCAACGTACACGACCAACAGGGCAAGACAGTGTGAGTAGTGTGCCCGGCACGGTCCATAGCCATGGCGGGCCTAACACAGCCTAGGGACCCTGTCAGCAGATCTCCTTCTTTGGGAGCTTAGGAGCAGCAGGGGAGAAAATAGAGAGATTGCTCAGAATCTCTTCCACTTTTCAGTAGTAAGTAGAGCAGGGCCAGCGCTGGAAAATCAGCCTTCTACTGAGTGAATTGTAGAGTAAACTTCTGTTTATTAGATAAGTTTTGAGCCAAATTCATAGAGCAGGTCCAGCGCTGGACAGGGAGAGGTTGGTAGCAAATCAGCCTCTGTTTTTAAGTGAAAATCAGTGATTTTTGAGCGGTTTCAGGGCAGAAACCTTGGAGCAGGACCAGCGCTGACAGAGCAGCCTTCTTCCTTAAGTTTTGAGCTGAAATTCGGGACAACTTGAGTGGAATTTGGAGCAGATTTCTACTGCAGGTCCAGGGCTCCAAGAGTTGAAGAAAAATCAGATTTTCAGATCCGTTTTGGGCCCCAAATCAGAGGAAATTTGGCCAGACAGGTTGCTGTCCAATCAGCGAGGGCAGGGAATTACCAAATTCAGAAATCCTTGCACTTTTTTTTGTCTTTTGCCTGGTTTTTGGAGCCCCAGGTCTGCAATCAGATCAATGAGCAGTCCTCCTCAGTAATCCGGAAATTTTTGAACCGTTTTGGAGCCTCAAACTTGGATTTCCCGGAACAGCAGGTCTGAAGATTGCTGTGGAAGAGCTGAGAGGGCTTTTCTTGATATTTTCTTTGGAAGTACAGTCCTCAGAAGCAGCTAAGTTTTCTTTCCCTATTTTGTACAGTTATAAATTAGTCTTTTCGACTTTTTTGAGAAAAAACGTCAGGCACTCTTTTTCTATCTCTGAAAATGACCACTTCTCCAGGACCTGATCAACCCCTGACAAGAGGCATTGATGAATTAGAAACAGAATTCCTGAGGTTCAGTAAGGGGAAAGAACCCATGGAAGTTGAAGAACAGGAACAATTCGCCGAAGAACTCGACAAATTGGCTACCAAGGAGCAGTTTCTCCACTTGGTAACAGAGGTAAATGAACTGAAACTGGCTTTAGCCAATTTCAAGTCCAATGTGGACGACTCGTTTGCTGAACTCAAAGGCTTGATTTTCAGTTCCGTGAAAGGAAGCCTTCCCTCCACTTTTCAATTGTCCCCTTCTCCACTTCCATCAATTGCGGGTGAGCCTATGCGGTCTCATCCCAGTGTCTTTAAAGAACTAAAGCCTCCTACTTTACTTGGGGAAGAGAAGGATAGAAACGCAGATATTCTACACACCTTCCTCAGCAAATGGAAGAACATTCATGCTCTTAAACAAACCCCTGACCATTTGCAAGCTATTGAGGCCAATCTTTCCCTAGGGCCCAAGGCCTAGAAGTGGTGATTAAATCTCCAGGGGATTGGGCAGACTCCCCAATCATGGAAGGCCTTTGAAGAAGCCTTCCTAAGAGAATTTCTACCTGAAAATGAACTTGCTAGAGCCTGGGAAGCCTAGGAGAAAATAGTAATGGACAAGTCCCTAATCCAATATATCTCGCAGTATCGAAAAGCAATCTTTAAAATTAAAAATATGGATGATTATCAGAAAATCAAGAGATTTGTCTGTGGCCTCAAAGATGAGTATAAAGTAGAGGTTCAGAGAAACTCGCTCTACTACCCTAGAGCAAGCTCTCAGATATGCTCAAATCTATGATGATTCAGTGGGTAGGAAGAAGGCAAGACAACAACCTCTTTCTGAGCAGCCTCCTCAGAATGACTTTCAATTTAAAAAGAAATATTTAAAAAGAAAGGAAGAAGATAAAGTTAAAGGTGAAGCTCCTCAGAAACGCCCATCACTCATACAGCCCTTAAAACCAGAAGATTTTGAGAAAGCCAAACAAGAACGTTTGTGCTTTGTGTGCATGGGCAAGGGACATTCAGTCAAACAGTGTCCCAAGGGGCCTTTCACTAAAAAAGACAAAAAAAAAGTTCATCTTGTTCAGATTGTAAGTTTCCCCAGTGACTCGGCAGCTTCCGAAATCAAAGTGTATCATGAAGACCATGAACACTGTTGCCAGCTAACCTCTACGATGCTAGCGGAACCCTTCAGCTTTGGGCCGCATGACCTAGTACGCATGCATGAAAAAGTTGGTGACCAGTCAGTCAGAGTTATGGTTGATGATGATGGGGCGACCCATAATTTCATCAACTACACCCTAGTTAAAAAACTCAGACTTTCAGAAGTACCTAGTCAGCATAGGTACATAGTTTCATTAGCTAAGGGAAACTATGGTAAGTAATCTAAACCTTGGTATTCAGTGGTACCAAGATAAAATAAACTTTCAGATAATGCACCTGGATCGCACAGACCTTGTTCTCGGGAGAGACTGGCTCTACATCTTAGGACCTTCTCTCCACAGAAATTATCAGGAGAACACCCTCAACTTTCAGCATAAAGGCCGAGAGATCCAGTTGCATGGGGAGCATGGTATTCCCAAAAGCCCTATAATCTGCAGTTTAGAGCTCTGTCAGCTAATCGGAGACGACGACCATCAAGTATTCTTATGTGACTTTCAGTTTATTCCTGAAATTTCTACTTCCAGTTCTTTACAGCAGAAAATTAGTAAATTAGAAACTTTATTGTCTAAATTTAAAGATGTTTTTCCTGAAGGTTTACCACATGGTTTATCGCCTAGCAGAGAGGTAGATCATGTAATAAACCTAGTACCAGGTACAATACGTGTTTCTAAACCTCCGTATCGGGTCAGCCGAACAGAGGATGAAGAAATAACTAGGTAGTTAACAGATCTGATCCGCCCTGTCCCTCCGCCCTGCAAGTCCGCCCTATCTGAAACTGTCCGCCCTGCCTTGCCTTATGGCTCCTCGTGGGTCTGTCCCTCCTCGTGCTTCCTTTGCTTCTGCCTCTTCCTCGTCTTCACCTTCTTCTTCCTCTGCTTATGCCTCTTCCTCGTCTCCATTGATGTCCAATCCTATCGATCTGGCCATGCCTATCGGCCTCCTTCCTACCCCTATTTCCCAAGAACCCACAGCGCCCCCAACTACAGTACCCATCCCATACACTCCAAATCAAACAAACTATTTTCCTCCTGGGAAGCTGACCAAATGAAAGCCGATTTCCAACTTTTGAAACAAGAACTTACACAACTGAAAGGAATAGTGGTCTCCTTACTCACGGAAAAGACTGTGTTGCAATCCAAATTCACTTCATTGGAGAAGGTGATCAACATTAAGCAGGTTACAGCCTCGGAATCGACCACCAACATATAATGAGAGCTTGAGAATAAAACTGAGCAACATAACGATTCATGGGCAACGGTCTTGAAGAAAGGCACCAAGCCTAGTGCCCCATTTCCTCAGTCATCTCAGCCACTATTTCAGAAGAGCGGTCAAGGGAGCAAAAGGCCCATAACATCAGGGTTTGTGGGATACCGGATACACAGGATGCCATTGCCGAGGCTTCGAGATTTCTCGAGACCACTCTAGGACATGTGACAGATGGACTAGATACAGTTTGGAGGACCACCAAAGATGCAGTTACATTGGTCATTCGCTGCACATCCTTAGGCAGCCGCAAAGAGGCTTTACGCTGCAGAGCCCAGCTACGTGGCACTACCATATATATGGATGACGATCTTACCTACATCCAGGTTGAGGAGAGGCGCAAAGCCTTCCAGGTGGCTCGAGAGATTGGTAGACGGGTCATAAATCGAGATGGTCATATACGGTTTCTTGCTGGCACCCCTAGCAGTTCCCAGAGGTAGGAATTCGGGGCCCTCGGGATTGGGAACATCCCGGGGCCCCATCCATACCATCTTCAAATTGGAGTATGGAATTGTAATGGCATCCACTCATCCTCTACAGCAGGTGATCTGATTCATTTTATCACTGGACGAGACCTATTATTTTTCATGGAGACTCACAAGAGCCAGATGCACGGTTTACCCACCTTCCTAGGATACAGATGGGATTCAGTATATAGATCTGAGACTAAATCAGCCAGTGGCCGTGGTTCGGGAGTGGCTTGTCTCTAAAGAGAGTCCCTTCATCAGATGTTCGAGGTTGTCAGGCGTGATGAGCATGCACGGTATATTTGGCTTCGTATCACAGGACGAACGATTGGTTTGGACAGGGATATCTTCATTGCTGCCTGCTATTTTCCTCCAGAATCCTCCTCCTTTGTTGAGGGTGTTGGCTCACCTTATTTGGACCTTTCAGTGGATATCATCGGATTTGCAGAACGGGGGCATATTTTCCTCACTGGGGATTTTAATGCCCGGACAGCTTCACGACAAACAGAGTTCCATGATACTACAGATCAGATGCGAGTTCATGCCCTTGATAGTGACAGCTTGGGGATTACCAGGATTTCTACTGATGGACCGCGACGTATTACTTCATATGGTGAGTACCTGTTACAGTTTGGTGAGGCACATGAGTTAGGTATTTACAATGGCCTACCTCACTGGCCTAATTCTGGCAGCTATACTTGTCACCCTCACAGTGGCGGTCATAGTGTAGTTGATTACCTCATGGGGTCACCATCATCCATCCCTCTTATGCACAACTTCCATATCTCCCCTATCACCCTTTCTAACTATTCGTTCCTATCCTTCTCTATTGGCCACCTTCCACCACCATAGCCTCAACACCAATCCATACTTCCCCGTGCACCCAAATACACTTTCCACACCGTCTCTATCCCACTCTACCAGGTCTGACGAATTAATGTATGGTGTGTTTTTGCGCAACGCGTGCCTGGTGTATTGCAATGTAATGTATGTGTTTATGAAATGTTATCAGGGGGGGGTGGATTTCTATGAAGTGCATCTGCTATCAATCTACTCTCAATTTTTGTGTAACTGTGTATGATGATTATGGCTGATGGGGTTTACTGTTTAGGGTTCAATGATTGGACATGATGCATATGATCTGAGAGACATGAAGATGCGCTTGTGTACCACAATAGATCAAGCATTTACAATTTTCATACTACGTCCGCTCTCTCTCTCTCTCTCTCTCTCTCTCTCTCTCTCTCTCTCATTTTGCACAGAGCAAGCCACTTCTAACCAACCATAAAAATTGCGGAATTCAAACCATTTCTACCTAGCCATTCAAATTTCACACACCTAACTATTTCTAACCAACCACGATAAATTGGCCATGACACGAATAGATTGTAAAAAAATATACACATCTATACTAATGCCAGTGTACATGATGTTAAAATGTGTACAATCAAGACAGGGAACCACAAGATCTACACACTACTATGTCTTATATGATGAGATCAGTTTCCCCCCGAATGAACTTCAACAACTTACTAATTACTTATGCAAAACTGTGTCATTCACTACAGGGAACGACGAGACCTACACACTATTATGTCTTATATGATGTGATCGGCTTCCCCCCGGATGAACTTCAACAGCTTACTAATTACACAAGTTTAAATAAATACTACACAAGTGTTGCGATGATGTTGAATCTGCACATACCTGTGGTGCAATGCCTTCAACACAATGAGGACGTGGGGTTGATGTGGTTATGATGATTATGGTTGTGGCTTGTTTTGATGGTTATGGCTGTGGGGTTGTGGATTTATGATGATTTGTTAGGGTTTAGGGTGTTATGTTAATTGTGTCATTTGTTAGGGTGTCGGGTTTAGCGTGTTATGTTGAATGGTTGAACATGATGCATATGTTATGAGAGAGATGCAGATGTGATGATCTCTCTCTCTCTCTCTCTCTCTCTCTCTCTCTCTCTCTCTCTCTCTCTCTCTCTCATCTTGCACGGAGCAAACCATTTCTAACTAACCATTCAAATTTCACAGAGCTAACCATTTGTAAGCAATCATGATAAACTAGCCATGACACGAATAAACTGTAAAAAAATATATACATCTCATATGATGCCAGTATACATGATAGTATGTGTGTATCAATATCTACAAGTCTATGCTAATAAAATCATCCCTCTGCGTGCCAGATGCATCCTCAGGTGTGTCAAATACAAAGTCTGGTTGGGAGTCTAGAGGCATTTGGGACTCCTCCAAGTCTGGGCCAACGCCTGGCAAGAGACGACTAGAAAAATCATCAGTGCCCGGCTGGCCTGCCTCTGGGTCTGCCAGAAGGAACCCTCTGTGGTACACTCTTGCCTGGGGGTCTCCCTCTGCCATGAGGAGGTCTCAGAGAAGAACCGACTGCCTGTGATGCTCTGAATCGTCTCTGCACAATCTGTCTCTGGGCGGCAGCCTCTGTCTCCCTCGCAAACTCTGACCAGCCATCATCTGAAAGGGGGCGTGACGCGGAAGTACTGGGTGGGGCACGTGGACCATCCCCTTCAAGGTCGACCGTCTCGTCTGAATCATATGTGGGCTCATCATCAGAGGAGGGCAATGGAACATCAGCAGAAAGGGGGGTGGTCTCATCGGTATCAGCATCATCCTCGGGATCACCCCGCAGAGCACGCCGAACGACATCGTCTCAATCACAAGCCGTCATGACTCAATCAAATGTTGACAACATTGATTTAGCTACATTTGGGACCTCAAAAATATGGGAATGCATGGTGTGGCTCAAGGTGATATGCATGCCATTTCTACAAAGGAGACCTTAATTGGCTGGAAACTTTTATTGGAAACTATGAATACCATTGATGGGTCCTCGTCTGGTAGCTTATATTGATACTAATATGAGTTTCTTTGAGGGAGAACTAAGAAAGGCACAATTTAGTATAACCTGCATCCAGAATCATGTTTTTGAACAACGCGTTTCTGGAAACGTTTTTGCCAAGAAACGCGATTCTGGGCAACTATGATATATATATATATATATATATATATATATATATATATATATATATATATATATATCAGGGATGAGGGTCCGGGCCGGAATGCCCGCGTCCGCGTTTGGCGTCCGTACCCGGACGCGTCCGACCCCCGAACGCGAGGTCGGACGCGTCCATTTTTTTTTCTTTTAACTAAAATTAAAAAAAAAACTAACGCGTCCGAGGGTCCGTACGCCATATTTTTTTTATAAATTTTTTTAAGTCTAATTTAAAAAAAAAAAAAACTGGACGCGTTCGTACGCGGACGCACCCCAGGCGCGTCCGCGTCCGGACGCGCGGAAACGTCCGGGTCCCGCTTCCTTAGGTATATATATATATATCATAGATCCAGCGGTACCAGGATCCGCGGATCCAGTGTGGTACCGCGGATCCATGCTGATCCGCGGTACTACAAATTTAATATTTTTTAATATTTCATATATTAATATATATATTTTTTAACCCTAACCCCCCCTCGCTTCATCTCTCTCCCTGCCCATCGCGCTGCTGTCCGCGCCCTCTTCTTGCTGTCTGCGCCCTCTCTGCGGTCCGTGCACTCCTCGCCATCACCTTGTATTTGCGTTGCACAGATCGCTTCCGCCCCTGCTACTGCTACTTCGTCCATTGTTGTGGATTTTCCAGCTTTCCGCCACCTATCGCACTGACCATCATCTCTGCCTTTTTGCCCCAATTCCCTCTACAGAAATGGTGCATTCCAACCTTGCCGATCTGTGGGGCGAGGTGGACGTTGTCAGGCGGGTTCCCGACAAGTCCAACAAGTCCGGTGCAAAGATTGTGCGCTGTCGAGTTTGCCTGGTTGAGTTCAGTGCCACCCTCACTCGCCTTAGAGACCACCTATTCGGCGCACGCGCCAAAAATGGTGGCACACTGAATGCTGCCCCCTGTGCCAGCATGTCCGTTCCCGTCAGGCAACGACTTCTGGACACCTACGGGCCACGTCTTGTGGCGGGGGAGAACACCATTTCGGAGGGTGTTCTCCGGTTTTGCACTGCGCCTTACGTGGTTGACCCCGAGTTGCTGCCTGCTTGGCTGGCACGCGCGAGGAGAGGGAGTGCATCCTCGTTCAGTCCCTTTGTCTCTCACCCCCCTCAGACAGCTCCACCAGACGCACCCCCATCTGCACCCATTCCGGTGGATCCCGTCCCATCTCGTCCGCCAGTTGCCACTGCAGTTCCATCACCACCTACTGTTGCTCGCACTCCCCCAGTTTACGACTTTTTCATGGACTCTCCACAGCCCGAGCAGGAGCGGGCCCAGGATGCCAATGAGGCGGCCTTCCAGGATGTTGAGGAGATCCCTTCCTCCCTCCCTTCCCATCCGGACGACTTCCCTAGCCAGCAGTTTTCATATCCCATGCCAGATGTTCCCCCTCCACCAGTGCACCCCACTTATGCTGCTGCACCCATCCCTGCCAGTGCATCCCACTCTCCCCATTCCATGTCTACAGCCGATGCATCTACTAGTGCCCAGCCTGTCGCGTCATCATCCATTCTCGTCACGTTTGGTGCACCATGCCGGAGGTCCGCTACCCGTCGCCCAGCTGGGAGAGTTCTTAGGCAGCAGAAAATTCGCGGCGCGCATCAGCCGCACATGGACAGAGAGGCTACACAGGCCGTGGCCAGTCTGATTTATGAGTTGAACCTTCCATTTGCCATCACCGACTCTGAGCCCTTCAGAAGGGCCTTCCGCCTTGCACAGTCTGTCAACCCTAGCTGGAGAGTCCCTAGTTCAGAGGTTGTCCGTACTGGTGGACCATGTTCGGTTGCACCTATCCATCCATACAACGTCTTGCACTACGTGTCCTTTCTCAGGTATGCATTTCATTTCATCCTCCATTGCTGTGTTTCATTGACCTTCCACCCGTGCACGTGCTGAAGCATTTCATTGCACGTACTACAGGAGTGCGTTGCCTCCGTGTGTGAGCGTAATTGGAGCACATGGGCACTCATTCGCACGAGGAGAAGAAACCGGTTGTCAATGAGTCAGTTGGAGCGGTTGGTGTTCTGTAGCACCAACACACGTCTCGCCAGGAGACTTCCGACCATTACAAGCGCATTGCAGGTGATAAGCTATTCTCCCATAGCATGTTGGTTGACTCTTGGTACGTTGGTTTCATTTCTTGATAAAGTTGTCTCTCTGACATGCAAATTTTAAACCTTGCAGACGAAGATATCTGATTTGGACGCCAGGTCGACTTGCCTACGGACATCACCCATCCCATGCCTGTAGATGACCTGGGCACACAGTTGATGGCAGAGAGAGAGAGGGAGCTTGCCGAGATGAGAGAGAGAGAGCTTGGGCTTGAGCACAGAGCCTCCATTGGACGAGGCAGATGAGCCAGTGTCAGAGGATGATACACATGCCACATATTATACCGGGAGATGGGCAGGGCACACGGAGGGGCCAGTGGCATACCTTCTTATGTTGATATGATGGAGGAGGCTCTTCATAGGGGGCAAAGTGATTTGGGTTTACCTTCCGCAGCTGCTTGGATGCGTGCATCACAGAGCCATAGGCATTTCGATGAGAGCACACCATAGGAGTCACCAGATGACTTTGATTGTACTGATTGGGAGGCCATGCAGGGTCCGCATGGTGCATAGGATGAGGCATGGGATGAGGCACAGGATGATCCAGAGGATGGTGCACATGATGAGTCCCAGAGCCCAGAGCATTTGTATTCGGATGCCCAGCTGGACGACTTGATTTTGGATTCAGATGCCCAGCAGATGCCGAGCGTCAGGGCGCCCCCATCCTCTCTAGCCAGCATGCCCTACACAGAGTCTCAGCCAGAGCAGCTACACGAGGTGCCTACAGTTCCTCCAGTTCTCAAAGGGTGTACGTGCGCCGCATAGCCCCTCCAGTGCCACCGATGCCGTTGAGGCAAGCAGCCCCTCCATCGCCATCCACTTTTGCAGCACAAGGTCCCCATGGCAGGCCACCTTCTGTGCCCAGGTTTTCTCTTGCAGCGCCCACATCCACAGTGGCTCCTCCAGTGGCTCCGATGCCCAGGTTTTTTCCTGCAGCGCCCACATCCATAGTGGCTCCTCTTGTGGCTGCACCCAGGATGTACCAGTACCGGCCACCGCAGTGCCTCTTTCAGCACATATCGCCGCTATACTTGCCTGCTGCAGGGACGGCCCCTCCACAGCCAGTTCCTCCGCCAGCAGCAGCCCCACGGGCACACACTCCACGGGCCTATCCTCCACTATCAGCTGCACAGGGGTACCCATCTTTGGCTTCTCTATCCCAGCCGGCCTCAGCTTGGGCCCAGCCTAGCCAGCCAGGTGATCTGCATGCGGGTGATGAGGCATTGACAACTCCCCTCGTCCGCAAGAGACCGGGAAGGCCCAAGGGTGCACCGAACAAGAAAGGCAGAGCACAGAAACAACCAGGGAAGAGAGGACGACCTCGCAGGGCCACGAGTGCAGGTAGAGGTGCAGTATCACAGCCAGCTGGAGCAGGTCTGGTCGGTTTGGCTTGCTTGGGGGCTGATGCGGAGGCAGATTGGGAGGATGAGGATGACGAGTCCTCCTCGGATACAGAGCCCATGCCAGTTCCAGACAGGCATAGATATCAGTTGCGAGAGTCAGCTCGGGGCCCTGAGTTTTCTCCGGAGGATTCGTTTGAGTTAGAGCCAGAGCATTGATTGTAGCTCTGTTATTTTATTTTTAGCAGTTTGATATCATGTTCCATGTTTGGCGGCTAGATGGTTGAACACTGTATTCAGACCATTTTCTATATTATATCCAATGTTGGACGTACTCTATTCGCTGCACATTGTGTATTTGTCAATTTGTAATTGTGATGCTCTGTTTTCAATTTTATTTTGAATGGTATGTGCGTATTTTTAGTTAGTTTCAACTGCAGAGATTGAAAGCAGATGCACAACACAGAAATACAACCCCCTTTATAGCATTTCATAAACACACATATTACACTGCATTACACCAGACATGGATTGCACAAAAAACTCATTGAACATTAATTCAACAGTGGTATCAAAATAACAATACGTATCCCGCCACATACGGCTGGGGCTGTTCTTTACACTGTGTTAAACACTAAAGGTTGCCTCATCTATGCCGAAAACTACATAACAACAGCCAGCCACATACGGCTGGATCCTATCCATTCTAAACATTTCTATGGATCCTCCACAGACTCCTCGCCCTTGTCAGGTGCATTGCTCTGTCGCTCTCGCTCTACCTGCCGGTTAGCGTGAGCTGCCCCCTGGTTATTCCGACGGCGGGCAGCTCTTTCCCTGACCATGATGAGCTGCCGTTGTGTGAAGTTCATTCCGATAAACCACATCTGAAGAAAGCTCGTACAAAAGTTTGTTCTCGTCTGGAAGGTAGTTCACATTTGAAAGAAATAAAGCATGTCATGGATATGCTTGACAAAGATGCTTGCTCTTCTAGCCACAGAGAGAGAGAGAGAGATAGCGAGAGTGTGAGGGAGAGTTTGCCTCTCAAAATCTAATTTTTTTGGCATCGTTTTCATTTTTTTTAACCAGAGGGGGCATGCAGTTGTGGTCCAGCCCTTCATAGTTAATTCCGGGGGGGGGGGGGGGGGGGGGGTTAGGGTGGGGAAAATTATTTTTAATTATTTTTGGGCATGTGGGCACGAGCTGGTATTAGCCTGTATTTTTTTTTAAAATAATTTTTTTTTTGCGCCCGGGCATGCGCCCACCCCGGACGAGTCCTGGGCACGCGGACGCGCGTTCGTGCCCAGCCCTTGCTTCCTTATATATATATATATATATATATATATATATATATACATATATATATAATATTATTGCAATTCGCTAGACCGAATCCAATTGGCAGATTCGTGAATCGTGAAATCAGCAAATCGCCATTCGTGAATCGGTGCAACTATGGTTCTTGTATTTGATTTGAGGTTAAATTTTCATTTACCCTCTAAACTATCAAGCTCAAAATCGGTTTCAGTTGGAAAGAAACCCTAACTTTAAACTTTTTTGTTACCTTTTGTACGTTCGGAACAATCTTCTATAAAACTTGAATTTAAGAAACTAGTATTTGACAATCACCTTGCACCACCCAGGGGTCGCAAGTTCAAGTTTGTCATTAGAAATGGCCTAGTAAAAGCATTTATCGAAAAATTAATTGCAAAATTGTTTTTATGGTTTGAACAACGATAAGACCAGAAGTTTTTTGAGCTGGCTGTTGTGCAAGATCAACTCTTTGGTAGAACCATTAAGAGTGGACATCTACTCATGACTTTTTAAAAAGTTCTGTGCCACCCTAACATCATTTTCAGATTATTAATTGTCGAAATATGTGGCATGTAACAAAGTTTGTGCATGCATGGGGAATAATTTGCCATGCAAGACTTTATTTTACATGCATGCGGCTAGCTAGCTTGCATGTGTAAGTAATTAATTGTATTGACGTGTTTTATGTAGTTAGCTATATTGAGTATCTAGGATATACAATTGTACAATTTACTCGATAAGATAGTTCATCAGTTGAAGGGAGCAATTGAGTAAAGGAGGGAATGGACTCTAATATCTCTTTATTGGTTGGACGGGGTTCTGTAGGTCTTGTATTGTGGCTCTACCCCTATTTTGACATGTGCTTGGCGGTGATGCATGTAGTTATGCAACTTCACACATGATTGTGCATTTACGAATAATTCCTGGTTAGATTATAACAAAGTTTATCTCAAAAATTGTTATGGTAAACACCCAGAAGTTCAAGTAAGCTTTTGTTTTGCTTGTTTCAAAAAATGTGTGATTCTCAAGACTATCATTTGAACGTGGAGGTCCGAATCGGCTATCATCAGCTGTAAGGAGATGGATTGCAATGGCCTCCAGGTTGTGAAAAAGGCCTATTCTCCATGACCGGGCCTCATTGCCATAGAAATCAGATGCTTTAAAGTATGTAACTTTCTTCCATTTGGCATTTGAAAGGATTTTTCTCAGTAATCTATAAGGCATGCTTTAACCTTTACAATTGCCTCAGTGCTGACTGACAAGTATGACTTTGGAAGCAAAGAAGCATTGTGACTTGGTTGTTGGTCTTCAAGCTTATTGACTCAATATTGAACATGGTCTTTTACTTGGACAGGTCACGTTCTTTATTCAGATTCTGGATGATGGTTGATTGTAAGATTTGAATTTTGTTGTCCTACTAATAGGATGCTCATTAATTCAATTTACGCTTGTTTGCGTTATTCTCACACATTGTGACTCTTTGGCATGACCAAGTTAGCTTTGTCCCCTTCAAAATGATCATCTTCGGTAGTCCAGGGTGTCATGCTATAATGCTTCAAATCTTTGTATCTCCTAGATCAATTTCTTCCAAGAAGCAGCCACAATTATCTGTATCAGCCTGGCCTCTAATCAAGGACAAAAAGGTATGACTTGTTGTAGGCTAGTAGGACTTCTTGTGCTTTCCCTGCACAAAATGATGATCAAGGAAGAAAAAATTATGTTTAAAAAGTATGAGAATAATATGTAGTCCAGAGGAGATGAGGAGCGAGGCAATTTATACAAGCAGATTTAAACAACAGATTGATTTGGGTGCCTAAGCACTTATATTGCATCTTGGTTTCCAAGGGGGGCTTGAACCCGGGACCAAAGAAACTTTGGATGCCAAGTCAACCAACTGAGCCAACCCTTGGATGCCTAAGCACTGATAATGAATACTGAATTCTGAAAATCATCAGAGAGAAAGTGAATAGTGATGCATCAGATAGGAGTCTCCTAAAAGAATAGTGCATAGACATCAGGAAGGAGAGGGAGGGAGGGAGGGAGGGAGATCATACAAATAACTGTTCCAATCAACTGCATACGTCTATTGTGAGTCACTGCATTTACTAGCCTTGGGAACCTAGAGGGCATTTGGCTCATTAGCTTATATGAATTTGGACCCCCTCTTCCAATGCCTGTGTTGGGGTTTGCTTTTCAGCCAGCGAGCTACTAGTGCAGGGCCATTATCAGTAAAATCACTTAATAAGAATGTATTCTACCATGCCTTGTTGTTAACAGGGACTATTCAGGCTAATCCTTGACAAATTTAAGTTATCTATTTAAGCAACCTAACACAGGTTACATAAGCTGACACATTGTGTAGTCATTAATGATCAAGATTTAATGCAAGCTAGAAAACTGGACAAGCATTCCTTTCAGGCTCATATTGATGAGTTTTAATAACAGAAACATTCCTTGAAGGAGAAGCATGAAAGATTTTAATGTAAAGAGTCCAAAATACTGTGTTAGTCTAATATCCCTAGCAAGTCTCTAGTGTTCAGACATTTCAAGAAGCTGCATTGACACATGAACGTTTTATGTTGCTATGATGCAGCATTAAATGATGCTCTGCGTGAGGAGGTTCAGCGCTTGAAGTTAGCAAATCACCAGCACAATGGAGTTGTTACGGGACAATTAATGCCAACAGATCAGCAGTTATTTCAGGTGCAGCAATCACCACAGTTACAGCAGAATTCAAAACATGCGCCTGTGCAGCTGCCCACTTCCTTAGATTTTGTTCAAAACTCTTTCGGACCTCTGCAAGCATTTAGTAGTGCTTTTGGGGGACAATTTGTAAAGCCAGATGTGCCACCTATTGCAGTTAGCAAGGTTACTACTAGTTCATTATAGATGGTGATTCCCATCACTGATTATTGACTGTGACAGTTGTCTATAACGTCGACAAAGGTCTGGAGGTCTTACAATACTAGTTTTCTGTCCTTTGCACATCTGATTTCAAGCTGTTAAGAGAAATCACCTTCATAAATCTGAAAACCACCACCTTGACAGCATTTTCAAGAGCACATTCAATTTGAGGGATTTTATTTCTTTGGCTGGTAATCGTGTTGCCATTTACTTTTTGGAAGTCTTTGGTATGTCAATGTGCGGTGTGTTCAAAGGTCCAATCTGATGAATTATATAATTTCAGAGCAACTGAGGAGTCCACTTCATTTCTGGTTCTGTATGGTCATATTTGTAGCTTCTTGCAGCTTCATAATGATGGCTTTACTTTCTTCTTTTACCAGTCAGTTTGCTATAGTGGTGGATTAATTTCTCAGTCTGTGCGCGGTCTGTTTGAAAGAATCTGAATTTTAAATCTTGGGCCTTTACTGCTAAATTGCCGACTTACATTTATTAAGCTAGGAGCCCAACATGTTCTTGTTTTAACATTCCTAGAGGTCTTACCCGTAGAAAAGAAAAATGAGGAAGTTTACAAAGGGATGATGAGGGAGATCTCAACCCTTAACTCAAGCACTCGTCCACTTTAAGTAAGTTGCCAATGATGCTAGATTCAATGTATGTCTAAATTGTTGAAAAGTCATAAATATAGTACACTTGATTTATTTGTTTTCGTATTCTTTTAATTTACTTTAAATGGTCGGCAAATTGCCCTCATGAAAGTGTGATTTTCAACAATTTCCTGGAATCGATACCATCTAAAAATCAGGATTAGCTAGCCTGTGCATAGTTTTGAAATTAATACTTAATTATTATGGCACATCCCTAGGTCTATTGTATCTGTTGCGCGTTTCAATCATGAATGGCGTAGTGGTAGGTACATCATTTTTAAAACTAGAAAGTGTCCTTTTTTTGGCAAAATGATAAGATAAGTAGTATATTTTCACAAATGTATAGGTACAAAAGTAAACGGCAACCCAAGGCCAACCCAGGTCAAAACCCAAATGGGTTTAACTATATAAAAAGGACTGTACGCACACCAATCTAAAAGATCCACATAACATCACAAAAATGCATAGCTAATCGCAGGCAGCCCACTGCTGAAAGCACAGAAGAGCACCATCAAAAACCTGTTGATTACATGCTAACCATATTTCCGAAAGTATTGAAAGCTCACACAAATGGCAGAAAGTGAGTAATGAACGATTGCCAACCTGTGAAGCACCTAGCAAGTTGGTATCAAGCGACAAGGGAATGGGGAGCATCCATCAGCATAGAAGGTGTAACACTTGTAGCCAAAGTGCTGGGAAATCAGGTGACTCGGTGCATGAACTACATTTATCGGATTCGAGCTATCTTCAATAATTTGACAGTAGCTCTACTCGATTCAAGCTTCAAAGTTACGAGGAGCGATATAATTGATTCTCTAGACACACACAAGATCATTCAATTGCGAAAATGTGATGACTCATGTTGAGTCGAAGAAGAAAGACCTTGAAAAAAGGAGACTAATGTTGGAACCATGGCGAGGGGGATCGGAAAATGTGCACTTGCCATCGGACAAAGAATGAACAAAGGAAGCAGAGTGTTGAGAACAAAGGGTGCGAAAAAAGGAAGTAGGGAGATCGCTCTATCTAAGCTAGAGGAGCTTAGAGCGGAGCATGAGGGCAGTAGCATGAGAGTCCAAGCGACGAAGAATAACTTGGCAATGAAGTTCAAGGTCAACAAAGAGGCCACCTTCAGAAGCCAAACGGTAGGTTTCAATGTGACTCGGCATGTCAAACTTGATCTCATGCAAACTTTAGGTAGGCTCTGATACCATGTGTACTTTTCACATGACCCAAACAATGTGATTGATCTCCTAAAGTGTGAGTGCTCGCACATAGATTTAGCGCCCCATGGTGGTTTACTAGGTTGTATATGTCCCACCCTTAGATAGTTTTCTGTTTGATTTGGAATCTCTATCTCCTCTTTCTGAGAAAACCTATAAGGTTGTCTAGAGATAGGTTGACTTCTTGGAATTAACTATATTTTTTATCCTCTCCACCCCTTATCTCATTATTAATATAGATCCAGTCATTAGTTGTTGTATGGTAAACCATGAGGTAATTTTGATGGAAAAACATTGATAGTTCATTGTTTGTTTGTGATCTAAACTTATTGAGTTACAAATTGCAGAGAATTCACAACTACTTAGATACACATTAGAAACATCCAAACTTGGAATAGCAAATATGGAAAAAATTTCATATTGTGAATAATCATATGCTTCCATTGTATTATTTGTAGAAATTCTATCCGACGGATGTACAAAATTGTTGCCAAATAAAGTAACTACCTAATCACCCTCCTTGAAAGTGAGAACATCTTTCATAATCAATATTCAGAGAGGGTGATTTGCTAAATAAACATTCATAACCTAAAATTAAATCAGTGCGGGCTAGGATTAAAACATGAAACCCAACTAATTCTTTATGTCCTTGTACTGGGAGATTTAGCACTTTTACATTTCAAGTCTCCAACTCTGATCTTGAAGGTAGATAAACTCTATATCTATGATTATTGGGTTCAGTTTCCAAGCTGAGTTTATGCACAAGACGAGAATCAATGAAATTATAAGTAGAACCATTGTCTCACATCTTGATCTGTAGTTCGCAATCTTCTCGGCGTCGAGTTGACCTCTCGCGTGAGAGAATTCACACTCTAGGAGATGTTGTCATTGCTTATCCCTCTCGTCAGGACCTCCTTCGTCATTCTTCCACCATGCAAGGGGCCGTTGCATCTCACGCAGCTTACGAAAAGGAACAAAATTATAATGATCGTATGCTTGGTGAAGATTTCATCCCCTTTGCCTTGGAAACATATGGATGTCTTCAGAAGAAATTTAATGATTTTTTGACTTTATGTGCGGAGCTTATGGTGAAACGCTAGGGACAAAGCATTACGTTACCATCTGTCATTGTTTCTTTCTACCGTCAACGTATTTCTATTGCATTACAATGTTCACAGACACTTTCAATTCATCGACGAGCTCAATTTGTAGGAGCGCCTGCATTACCCATTAGTGGACCTATTTTAGTTAGTGATTTACATCAAGCAGTTGTTTTGGATGAATTAATTACTATTTTAAGTTGTACTAAGCTTTTGATTAGCTTCATTCATTTTTGACGTTCTACGATATCATTTTATATACTTTAATCTTCTTGTATGATCATGGATTTTTCCATCATTTATTAATAAAAGCAGGGATAATATATATTCAAAGATATTGACTCTCAAAACTATCAAGAGCATGTATTTTTATATGCAATTTTTTTTTTTTGGCTAGAGAATGCTTTACAAATTTTCAGTGTTAAAAAATTCACAACACGTCAAATGACCGTAATATGTTTGTAGTACTATGAAAGATTATTATGTAGTTGGTATCCTTGTATGTAAAGTAATAAATTGTAGCTTTCCTCTTCTCTAGAATGGACTTTACAGTTCACCTCATTATCAGTACATGTTTGCCTTTCCTTATAGAGGTAGCCTTGCTCTTTTCTAGAACGGACATACAAATCACATTGTTATTTGACAAAATTTTACAGCAAAATGAATCCCAATCAATCCTAAAAGTGATGGAGGATGCACAAATCAAAAAATCTAGATCCAAACTATGAGCTAGAATCAAGACTAGTTATCAAAACTAGCTAATTTGGCATTTAACTCCAAAAAAGGCACATAGATATGATCAAATACTCAAAAGTAAAGTACAACAAGCATACTAGACATGTAATGTATAAAATCACTCACACACAATAGCTTTAACTCACCACTCAAAGACAATGTTGATGGAAGTGAAAAAACTCGACTTTTCTGAGATCCCATCACATCTTTATACATTTCAAGCTTGGAACTGAACATTTTAGGGTATATATGATCTTATCATACCCTAACCCTAACATCTAACCTAATAGGTTATTGGATCCACCCTAATATGGGGTCAAGATCTCAAGATCTAAAAACAATGTAAAACATGCTATTTTTAGCTCGTAGAATTTCTCTAGCTTATCTAAGCACACTTTGGCCTCATTTCAAAGATGCTATCACAATTTAATATGAGGAATGAAGTCTTGGGAAGGCATCCTATGCTATTTGGCACATGTGGCATCTATTACATGGCCATCTTGCCAATCACAATGCATGTGACCAAAATTGGTCAAGCTAGAATTGCGAAATTTTAATACGCTCTTCACAACAATCTAGCTAGATGATACATAGCTTTACTAATTAAGCCAATGGCTGATCTAAGCTTCAAAAAAGCATTCTTTTGAAGAGGCTTTGTAAATATATCAGCAATGCATTCTTCACTTGAAACATGCTCCAATGAGACCTCCTTAGCTTGGACCTTTTCTCTTACAAAATGATGAGCAACTTCTCTGTGTTTGCTCCTTGCATGGTAGGTTGGATTGGATGCTAGGTGTTGGACTGAGATGTTGTCATTGTAGATGAGTGGAATGACATTTGATTTGATCACTTTGAGCTCCTCAAGCAACCTCTTGATCCAGGGGTCTGGCATTTTGCGAGTAAATCATTTGCGAGTTTAGGATTTTTTAAATAACTTCAAATTGATAGCACATGGCATGCTACATTGTTTTTAGGTTTTTAAAATAATTTACTTGGCTTTTGGGAGAAATCTATTTGTATACTTCATTATCATATTTCTATTTTCTTACTACCTAAAATGCAAATCATGTTGTTTACAAATTGTACATAGTATGCTATATCATTGAGAACGCATAAAACGTGATCACTTTAATTTTACATTTATCAAGCTAAAACATTTTTGTCTATTGCCAAGGATTGATGTATGACCATACATTAAAAGAAATGATGGCATGTGGCCAAGCCTATGATATGTATCATAAAATCAACGTTGGTGAAAAGAAAACTTTTTTATTGTATGTTCTAGATGGAGGCTATAACTAACTATTAAGCTTATGTTGAGTGTTCCGAGCTTGAAAAGTATAAATGTATGATGGGATTTCCATCCAAATATCAAGAAAAATCGAGTTTTTTCACTTCTATCATCATTGTCTTTTGGTGGCGAGTTCTAGCTATTGGATGTGAGTGTTCTTATGCATTAATTGCTTGGTTTGGAATGTACTGAACCTGTTTACAGGTCTGAGAAGCTTGATGTACTTTACTTTGGTTCATTTGATCAAATCTATGTGCCTAATGTGGAGTTAAATGCCAAATTTGCTAGTTTTGGTAACTAGTCTTGATTCTAGCTCATAGTTTGGATCTAGATATTCTATTTGTGTATTCTCCATCACTTTTAGGATTGATTGAGATTCATTTTGCTGTAAAATTTTGTTATGGTATCAGAGCCTAATTAAAAGTAAGCTTTAGATATGATTTTCTCAAGCTTAGATCCTAGATTTGAGTAGTATTGGCTTTGCCCTTGCTACTAGTTGCTAATCTAATGATTGTACCTTCATCAATTTGGTTTCATTTGAGTGATAGTAGATCAGAGGAAACTTGTTTTGCTGAGTTATAGCTGCAGGAACCGAGATTGGCCCATTTCCATTCAATCAAACCAAATTAGAAAGTTCTTATGAGTTGAATCTTGGAGTACATGTCTCCTAGTAGAGATTTTTATAAGGATTTTGAATGCCACCACTCTTTAGAAGTTTGGATCAGCCATTTGAGAGCTTAATTAGGTCGTTCTTAGGCTTCTTAAGGTCCTAAAATACACCTTTTAGGTTCAGATCAAGTGTATAAAAGTACAATGCCTCTTTCACTAGATCTTATATACGAAGAGGGATCATACTCACTAGGAGTAAATCCAATAGAGATAAGAAAAGTAGAGATAAGAAAAGTATTGAGCCTTGTGTTCCAAGATCTAGAAGCTTGTGTGTTACAATAGTTTTGATGGTAATATTTCATCCATGAATATAGCTTTCGTAAGCAATACTTAAAAAACAAAATTTCAGTTCAGTTAGGCAGTTTAAGTAAAAAAGTCAATTTTTTTTTTAAAATCACTACATGTGGATTTTGTTGTACGTCGAATGTTTGGAAATCATTTGGACTTGGATTAATAATAGTGAAACTGAGAGTTCGATGACAAAAATTAAATTTCACAGTATTAATCCATATTGGACGAATTTTGAATATCCTAGTTACATAGAATTTCAAAAGAACCAAAATTGTTTTAAATTCTTTGAAATCTGTTGGTTATTGATTAAAACAAAATTGGCTTGATAAGTGAATGGACTGAAATGTAATCAGTCGGTTAATGATGTTACAACTATTTTCACTTATAGGTGAAGATTTTGAGATATGTCAACTAGCTTAAACAATTTCTAGTTTTAGGTTTCATTAAAGGTCGAAGATCACACAAGTCTAGAAGAAACGGTTTCTATGTGGACGTATTTCCATATTTGCCACCAGCTGAGTGTGGCATATATTAAATAAGTAATCGAAACACTTTTTGGGAAAAGCAGATGAAAGTTTTGCTAAATCAAGGAAAGACTCTATGCTCGCCAAATCTGAGTTTTTACCCAAAACCATATTCGAGAGGAGGGAGGGTGAATGAGAAGAAGACCGAGGTGGTAGATGATTAGATGTCCAAAAAGAACAATTACTTCAGTCTACACAAAATGCCTGAAGAAAAAAAAGAGTCAGAACATTGTTCTATTTTTTGTTGTGATGGCATGATTTACTTTGCCTTATTTGAGCTAAGTAATTTTTTCATTTGGTCAAAAAATTCTATAAAAATAAGTGAGCTAGACTTTTGATCCAGCTATCATGGAATAGTATTATGAAATGGAATTTGTCCCTGCATATTGTCATATTACCAAAAAACAAGTCATTTAATAGGTGAATCTCTTTTACAAAAAATTTGACAACCAAGCGTAATTGCAATTTCCAAGATGATAGTGCAATTGTTTGCAAAAGAGTGGACTCTTGACATATGGGACATGTCAGAAACTTGTATGGATATACTTATCCCTATTAATGGCCATTTTAAATTCATTGGAATGAAGTTTACTAATCTATGGACGTTGATAACGTGATGGAAATCCAGGTCTTACACAATCATTCTTCTTGCTCGTTCAGGGTAGATTTTAGGATGTCTGTTACAAAAGATTATTATTATTGTGTATTAGAAGATCGTGTCTCTAGAAATTGCTTGTAAAATAAATTCTATATATAATGTATAGAGCAGCCAATTGAATCATTATGAATATTTGGTAGATAGATTTAGACAAAAAGATTTCTAGAGGGAGAACTAGTGGTATGGGACATAAGTGATTGCCAAAAATTTTATTGTGTGAGAATGATCAACATATCAATGGTTAGTATTTACTTGCAAGGTAAAAGCTAATAGTGGAAACCATTTTTTTGGGGTATTTTGTGAATTCTAAGGTATTGATCCAGATCCCAATGTGGTATCTCACTAATTACAAGATTTGAAAACCTTTAAAAGCTATTTCTCATATAATTGAATTCTTACTTCTTAGAAATTTCTGGAACACAAGGCATCAAATTGATTTCATATGATTCCTTCTAGCATGAAGTTATTCTTCAAAAGGAAATTAATGTTATGTGAATTACTACTTGTAAGAATAGAACTTGGAATTCAAGTGAATTTTAATAGGGTCATTGGATTTCAATTTCTTAAACCCAATTTGATCTCTTTTGCATAAATTAATTTCAAATGGATGATGTTTACTATCACTCGAGTTGAAAATATTTGAAAGAAAAGTCCTAGTTGTAATAGAGTGAATCCTGTGGAAAACACATTATTGACTTTTCATGGTTTTAGATATTTTCATACATCATCTCTCCAGACAACTTTTTTTTTTGAAATTACGCAATTTCACCTTCGTTTAACCTTTGCTCAATAATACCTTAGAGGTCACAATAATTGGTGCTCTGCAACCCACCTACAAAACCAACAAATATCTTCAAAAACCTACTACCAATACATCACCTAAAGATATGATGACTGACTAGATAGTAGGGCGGTTAAGCCTCGGTTCCACTTCCTTCTGGTTCTAGGGAAGTGAAGGGTTCTTCATTGAATTCTGGATGGATTGATCCTTCCGAGTTCATGGGTGAAGTAGGTGCATTCACGACTTGATTAGAAAGTTCAGTTGAATCCTAGATTCTATTGGCCGATTAAGATTGCCAATAGGAGCCTTAGCTTGCTCTTCCTGGATCCATTCTCTTACTTTGATGTAATGATTCTTCTCCTTGTGTGGGTTTGAATACTGTCCCGGTCCAATAGAACGAGTGTAATGGCTTATTGTGCGGGGTTGAATGTGCTTCTCATCCAAGACTCTTTCTACGATTGGGAGTTCCTTCAGTCTTTAGGCTCACGTTTGAACATATGCATGAACTTCTAGTTTTTTGGTCTTAGCTCTCCTATAATGTATAACAATTGCGAGATTGATAGGTGCATCAACTTGCGGCTCTACTGGTCGGGATGGACAATCTTTGTAACAATGGCCATGACCACAGTCTCTACAACTAGGGGTATAAGTGCCTTTATAATGACACTCAGTTATGCGGTGGTTCTCTCCACAACCGTAACAATAGATAGCTATTTTGTTTCAATAGAAACGTTGTTGAGCGGTAAACAAAAGGTAGATAGAAGCTTCAGTTCCGTTCGTATAAAAAAAATAGAACCCTTGATCCTCAGGTACAAACACATTTTCCAAGCTGAATTCTAGTTGGGGTTGAGGATTTTGACTTATTGTAGCAAAACTCACTGGAATGATTTGGTGGTTCATCTGAGGGCTAGGTTGTCGCACTACTAAGGTTGGTGCTCCGTTATTGGGTCCAAGTAGTGCTAGGCGTTGTTGGAGTGTCTACTGGAATACGTGCCTCTGATAACTTGTAACCTGAGGTCCATGCGTTGTTGCATCCTCCATTGATATTGTCTTGCAATGGCTTGTATGCTCGAATTATAGATACAAGTAGATGTATCATGGTTATTGGTGTTGCAAAAGATGCAAAATCTTTGGGCTATCTGGCTATTATGAGGGCACTTGTTTGCAGTGTGATTTTGTTGGCATGTGGGGCACCAAACATTATCACGCCTGGGAAATCGATTGACAATAAGAACTTGGGATGTAGTGTTTTATAATTTTCTTCAAAATCTTTGGATAGTCTGTCCATCAGGGCTTGATGAGTCTTATTCATGGTCTTATTCACGTTCGGGTTCATACTCCTGATCAGAGCCTTCATCTCTATCTCGGATGGCATCATGTAAGGTAGCATAGGTCTCTGGAGATCTAAGGTAATGCCTAATGGATTTCGGGAGGCTAGCCATGAATGTCAAACCTCATCCTTGCTACCCCTTTAAGTCCTTTCCAATCCTCAATAGACACACAATCAAGATTAACCATGCAAGATTCCCTCTCAATGAATAAATCATAAAAGGTAGAAGACTCCTCTTCTTTTCTAGCTTGCCTATCAAGCACCTCAATTCTATTCAACATAGAACAAGAAACGAAGGCAAACCTCAAAGACATTTACATCTAACAAATCATAAACTTTTAAGAACAAAAACATGAAATTAATGCTGAATATTTTTTAGATGATTCTTGTCATTTTGTGGGTACTTTTCATAATGTTAATTGAAGGAGACAACTTTGTATATGTTATTTATGTACGTTATTCAAAATGAGTGATGATCAAGTTCTCAATTATCTCGATAATAGACGTTTTGCACTTAAATCAATCCCTAAGGAGATAAAGTCAATGGAGCATTAAACCAGATGATGTTAAGGAAATGACTCTGGACCAAGTGTGGGGCTACCCTAATATTAAGGAAATGAGATTTTATGACACTGTCGCCTATGGCAGTTTTAGTTCATTTATGCAGAGTGACAGTTTTAGTTCATTTATGCAGATAGACTGTTTACGACCAATTTTCACCGCTTATCAGCAATCAATTTTTGAGAAGGAACTAGATGAATGCTAGCGGACACCAACCAACTGGCAACCGCATTTGACGACCTAATTACTTAGTATAAATCAATTGTTCATACATCTCTTTTCAAGTTCAGAAGCAACGAATCATTATTGTGAATTGTGAAGGAGTTGAGTGTTATTACACAACGCTTCCTGCACTCTTATCAAGCAGATCATTCACAATCAGAAAGTATTGTTGTTAGCTCTCTATCAAGCTTTCAAGCTTCAACTCTCCTGAGCATTCTAGCTCACTTCTTAGAGTTGTTTTAGAGATGGCTATTGCGCTTACTGCTTATCAGCATTGCGCTTAATTCAGACTTACATTTTAGCCGCTCAGAAATAGCTTAGAGTACGCGGCTTCAATCCGCAACTTGTTGTACTCATTTACATCTGTTTCACTTTCAGACTGAATCAATACTATCTCTTATTGCGTTTAGCTTCATCTCAGAATGAATGCGTTTTTGTAGTTCTTCGCGACTAATTATTTGTCTAGTAATTCGCAACAAATTATTTGTCTGATGCTTCGATGCCTAATATTTGGCTACGTAATCACTATAGTATTGATGATTTCAAAGCTAGTTACTATAAGATCGAACGTGATTTCTATCACTATTGTTTTGTTTGAAATTGGTAGGCGTAGTCATGCATGAAGAAAGAGGAAGATAACTATTCTGCTGCGCACAATAAGTTTTCTTTCTCGTCGTTCGAATTCTTTTTATTTGAATCTTATTCGGCCTATCTTTAACACTCCTCTTTCTGACACATCAGTTGTATCAGAGCTCGACTCTCATCAGTGGAAGTCAGAGCTTGATTCCCAACAATGGTATTAGAGCATTCAAAGTCGGTAGTCAGAGCTTCTTATAGTCTGACATAGCCACAAAGCTATTAGATCCAGGAGCTGACAAGCATTCAAAACAAGAAACCAAAAAGAACAGCTGAAGAACATGATCTACAACAATGGCTTCAATAAGCAGTATACAATCAAAGATCTGCACAATCCTCGACCCATCAAGGTCTAACTTCCTATCATGGAAGGTTAAGACCTCTCTTTTGTCTACTCGTATTCGGTTACAAACCACACTCTATAGTTATAAGAGAGAACACTGATTTTCTATATCCAAAAGACAATTCTTCGAATCAAAGAGAGAAATCTTAGCATATGGATAAACAATATAATCCTACCAGCCACGCTGCTCTGTTTCAAACTTTTTTGCATTGTGAAAAATTTTAAAGCTCAAATTTTTAAGATAGACAAGAATTTTGCAGAGAAAACTTGCCTATATCACCCATGCTTAGCCTTGCAACGTTTTTCAGATTACCTGGAGTACAATCACTCTGCAAATGAGGGCTCCGCAGTTTACCTCACATAGTCATAACATAGAAATGCAAAGGTAATTGTGCCTGACTACAAGGTAACATAATTACAATCTGTAAAAACTCAAGTATACACCAGGATTGAGTACCAGCTGATACTACATTATTCAATCGTTGGAAAAGTTGTGGCCTGCACAATCTCGTGTAATGAGAACATAATAAGATGAAACGATATTCCATCACTCAAAGAAATCATTCAAGTTTTGAGAGAGTCAAACTATAAACATTTGGTAGCATCCTGGCCCAAAAAGTGCTGCAATCGCTACAATGAAGAGAATGTCATCCCAGTTAGACAATGATGGGTTTTCTAAAATTTCATTGGTCCATGTTTGCTCTAAAATGTATTTGACGGGCAATTGAAAGGTAGAGAAGTGGCGTTGACATGCAATCATGTTGATTTTAGAGAGAAATCAGATCCATGAGACATTGAACAATAATCCAAAGTATTGATACAAGTAGGATTTTGACGGATTAATGAAATTTCTTCATTTCTAATAGTATCCATGTTGAATACCTCATACTCCATTAGATCATTGTCAAAAATAGAAATATTCTTGAAAGCTTCCAAATCGAAATGAATTGGTTCACATATTAGATCCTTTAAATAGCCACTCAATTCTAAGCCATGGACATATAGTCCTCAATTTAAAAGTTTGGTGAATGCCTTGATCGACTTTTTTCAAGCATTGCAATATTCTCAATCTGACGATCCATAGCTACTTGTTCATTGACCAGATTAAGGCATTGATGTAGGTCAAGTTTTGGACTTTGATGGGTGAAGTGAAACTCAAAAGGATGTTCAATTATCTTGACATTCTGATCTGAATCTTGACTTTCGTCTGGATCCTCATTTTCACCATCTGTTGTTGCAACTTGATTCGAATCTTGAATTGGACTTTTGTTGTCTACAACTATATGTAGATCTGAAACTTGACTTTTGTTGTCGCTTTGCTCATCTGACTCATTGTCCTCGTTTCGCTCATCCGCTTCATCATTATCACTTTGCTCATCAGACTCATTGATGGGATCATCTTTATCTTCATAAGTTTCTCCCCTTTCATTCACATGCGGTTGTCGATCCACTGATGCTCTAATGTATACACTCACTTTCTGAATCCGCATTTCAATTTTCTCAAACCACCTGGATTGTTCTTCTTTCCTTTCAGCTTCTAGTTTAAGCCTTTGTTCTTGTTGTTCGTACTTTAAAGCATATCCCATAGTTTCCCTTATTCGAAACCCAGGCTGGAGATAAGTAGTTTGTAGATAGTTTTTACAATGCTCCGATATTGAGGCTGTAAGCCATATATATAGCACTATACAATATATACTTCTCCATAATCGAATACTGGGACCATTTGTTGGAATTCTCGATTGTACTCAACATCATCAAGATCAAATAGAAATCCAAGTGAAGCAAAATAATTCTACTATTACAACGATCGAGGTGGAGGAAGACTAGACACTCGATCAGGGCTTACCTTGCTGCAATATGATATTCCTGAACACTTCTATTTTCGATTCAATGAGAGATTGGTAGGTGTATGTGTGTTTTCTTTAATACACATTTGATATTCCTGAACGCTTCTATTTTTTTTTTTATATAGACTTATTTCAATGTTTTTGGTATTGCAAGATTGCATTTAAAATAATCTCAATGTTGATATTGTTTAGCAAGTTTCTTTGATGTACAAGTAAGACCAAGACAAGAAAATCACATACAGTGCAAGGATTTAAATAGAAGCATAGAAATTGTCGAAACCACATAAACATTGGGATGGTAGACATGCAACAACAATGTACCTTTTAGAAAAAAAAAAATACAACGCTGCCTTAGATGACTTCAAGATTTCATCAAACAAATAATATTCAGTATTTTGGAAAATGTACATTGTTCTTAAAATCGAAATAATATATTCGTGGCTTTCAATAATAGCCCACTTTTTGTTTGCCTATCTGTTGTTCTATGCATCATCATGTGATGATATATTTCTATGTATTTGTCGAAACTTATATTTCAATATTTACATTCCAATCATAAGTGCCTGAGGCAGAGCACTGCAACTTCACTATCCACAGAACCCCCAACAGCTTCATCCGAGGCAACTTCATGCTTGTAGGACATTGCAGATGATAGTAGGATTTGCAACATTTCGTGCCAGTGCTGATGAAGAGCATTTGTTGATACTTCAGGACATTAGAACTGCAATTTAAAACATCGAGTGTATGTATGTATTAGCCAATGTCCAAAAAAATATAATTACACAAAGTTAACATAATATCATCAGGATACTGGAAGTTGAAAAATTTACCTCACGGATATTAGCATTTGGAGTTTGCATCATATACCAATCCAAGAATGAATTAACATTCCAGATGGAAAACCATCTGCAGCTGAAAGCATCGTCTTGTTGCGAAGATTGAGAGATCATAGTGAAAAATTGTTAGATTATAATTCAATATAATTTTAAACTGCATGCCATCATGTAAATAAAAAACGTGAAAAGATCCTTTTACCTTTGCATCAACAATCTCTATGTTAGTATTTACAATCAACCCATCTGGCCTGGGCAATAGCTCCACCATCCTTTTCTTATACATGGAGTTAACAATGAAATGGGTGGCATTCAAAGAATTCATTGTCATGCATACATGTGTGCAGCTTCCAGTAGAATCCACTTTCAAAGATATAACATGCATGCTCCAATGTTTGTTGCCAGCAAATGACAAACAATGAATTACTAGAATCTATAAGAGTTTCCAAAAAACAAATCTTACAAAAAAAAATTATGCTACTTTGCACAGTATGGGATGATGAACATTGATGCCTCCTTGCTTGTTTGCCTGAAGAGCCTTCTAGCTTTCCTCTCTTTATGCAACAAATGCCCGACCTGAATAAGTGATTTTGCTAACTGAGAGCAGATTCTTGGTTAGATTTGGGACATGGAGGACATTGGACAACAACTTGACTTCACCGTTTTAAAATTCAATTTTGACTGTCCCTTCACCTTGAATTGAATGTGATGAGTTGTCTCCGAGTTGTATGACTCAGAGTGGGTGAAAGATGTATAATCTTTGAACCAGTCTTGATGGTGAGTCATGTGTTGAGTTGCTCCAGAATCGAGATACCAAGAATCGATATCCTGTTGTTCTCCGTCCTTGGTCATGAAGGCTGCCTCATCTTCCTCTTGCTGCTGTATCGAAAAACTGGTTGAGGTTGAATTTGCATGTTGTTGGGATTGCTTCTTCTTTTCATTGTTGAATTTCAGAGTTCTGTAGTCCTTGATCTCATGTCCAATTCTCTTGCAGTATCTGCAGATAATCTTTGCTTTGGTTGGGAAGATAAAGTGTTTGAATTCGACCCTGAGCCAGAATTCGACCCAAAGCCAGAATTTGATCCTGACTACATGTTACTCTTCTTTTTGGATCTGAATTTCGGATTTTTGGAATATAGAGCATGAGGATCCATCCCTGACCCTGAGGAGGATGCAGATTTTCAGATTTCCTCTTGTAGAAGCATCAAAATTTCTCTTGATAGAGTAATTTGCTCCTGAGTCGAAATTATTATGACCCAATTTTCATAGGCTTCAGGGAGACTCAATAGTAGAGCCATACCAGCATCAGAATCTTCAATGATTGAGCCAATTGCAGCCATTTGCTCCATAAGAATTTTGAAAGTGTTGATATGACTTGTAACACTTTTTGCTTCAGACATCGT
The DNA here is from genome assembly GCA_029204225.1 of Diphasiastrum complanatum. NCBI lineage: Eukaryota > Viridiplantae > Streptophyta > Lycopodiopsida > Lycopodiales > Lycopodiaceae > Diphasiastrum > Diphasiastrum complanatum. Next base: position 76,710,228 of record CM055094.1, read on the forward strand.
CAAGTTGAAGAATTTTTTCCTCAAGTATAACTTGGAAGTAGCATCCTTGATATCATGCAAGGTTGCTAGGATGTCCCATGCATCATTGGCTGTCTGAGCAGTCCGTATGTGTATTATCTGCTTATCCTTGATGTTGAGAGTAATCATGGCAAATGCCTTGCCATCTCTCAATCTCCATTTGGTGATAATGGCTGCATCACCTTCTGGCTTGACTTGTGTGCCATCAACAACGTCCCACAGTTCTTTGGCTAATAGCATGACCTTCATTTTGAACTTCCAAAAATGATAGTTCCCTCCATCGAGTTTCTCGATTAGAGAAGACTGATCCATTCTGGTTGAGCGAGATTGTTGGTAGAAGCAACAATTTCAAAATACTATTGGTGCGCTTGCTAGTGCAACGTCTTGATAAAAACAAGACTAATAATCCGCAATGGAAGCAAATTACTGGAATGTTTGCTTTGATACCATGTCAGAAATCAGTGGGAATGAGCGGAAGTTGGGAGCGAGCTTGGTGTGTGGATCAGAAGTATCACAGTTAGTAGCAGAACGTTCAAATTGGAAGATTCACAAATGCACAAAGAACGATACAATAGTAGGACTGAAAGATTGCACTCTGATTAATATTAACATAGTGAGTACAATTGCTTGAAGTGATAACTTCAGCTTATAGTTGTTGAGCATGATAACGCTAGCTATTTTTGAATAGATCTCAAAATCAGAAAAAGTTTTTTGATGAAAATTCTAGGATAATATCTTACAAAATATCTACAACTACCTTCTGTTGCAGTTATCACAATTGCCTCATTATAGTTAATGCATGTACAAAGTGGGCGGACTGTCAACGTGAAGTCGTTGGTTCTCGGATTTAGACCGACAGTATCAAAATTTACAAGTATAAAAAAATATACACTGACTCGAAAAATACTGACTCAAAAAATATAGAATCTTTTGAGTCGATCCAGTATCGAAATTTTTTGAAAATTTTGATCCTGAATTTTTCGATCCCTTGAACAAAAATTCGAGCCTTCTGTTCTAGTTTTTCAAGATGCTCATTATTGAATGGATTTGAGGCTGAGAATTTAATCCCAACACTTGCCACATCTTTTCTAATGGGGGGAGGCGAGGGCGAAGAGCTGAGAGACCTAGGCTTGGGTTTTGAACGCTTGGGATGTGCTTGCTTTCTCTTTTTTCGGGGTGGGACAGGCCCCCTTTCAAGAGGAACTTGCCTCTGTGTGAAGCCTGAGTTAAAATGCTGTCATAGGTGTTTCAAAGCCTCATGACAAGAAGCATGTCCTTGGGCATCAATGTCACCCTCTTGGCATGTATCGAGCACAAGATCGAATCCTCAAACACTTTAGTCTGGAAGTCCTCGTATGCAGTATGGAGTGCCTCCAAGGCAGTGATATTCCACCTCACTACATAGGGCAAATGAGAAGTCATATCCTGTGTGGCCTCCCTCACAGCCTGGTAGAAGGCTGCTTTCGAGATCAGAAACTTGGTGCTCCTTTGTAATGCTCTGATGTCCCTCAACCATGGACGACGAGGTCTTCCACGTCGTTGCGGATGTATGGGTTCAGTCTGTGGCTGGGCTGGTTCAACAAAGCTAGTAAGCCTAGCGGTTTGCTTCATTCGAGCCATTGAGGCCGAATATCTCTACCACGCGAGAGAGTGTTACTATGGCGATGAATGGCAGACTCATTCGCGTGATGGCAATACTGGGAGATACAGATGGATATCTCTACGACGCGAGGATAGGGGTACAGTAGAAGATCAAGACGGGTTCTCTCACGTGATGCCGATATTGGAAACTGTGAGGCTGATATCGCTACGACGTGAGAGAGGACCGGGGGGGGGGCTCGCGTGATGGCGATATCGGGTTTGCAGGTCCTATGGTAGCATTCTAGGAAGAAACCAAATTGAGTGAAAACCTAAAAAATCGTGGAAAATGGACTTATATAGCCGAAAAAAATTCACACGTATGAGAACTTGCAACACGTGGCCCAACCAGAAACTGACGTGTGAAACTACACGTCTGGATCCGCACGTGTGAAACTGCACATCTGGAACCGCACGTGTGGGGTTCCACATGTGGACATGTGGTCGAATGGTATAGTGACGTGCATTCTCACACGTGTGGGAACGTGGGCATGTGGCCGAATGCAAATTGACATGTATTGTTGCACGTGTGGGCGATTACATTACACGTGACAGATCTGATCCGTTGTTGGATCGACGTGTGTATGGCTTGAATTTTATTGGTTTTAAGTATATAAATGTTGTTCGATCAGTTTATAACTTTTGCTTAGTTTTTTATTTTCACTCCCCGTAGCTCTTGTTTGTGTCCACACTTCCTGTTCTTTGCAGTATCGCTACCACACGAGAATCTAGGTCACACTCTGTATGATCTTGTATCCATCGCGTTGCTGCGATATCCGATCAGTCACCAATATTGCCATCATGCGAGGACTGCCTAATTCTCGGGTAGCTTCCGTTGCGTCATAGCGATACTCGAGGCTACTGTTTATACTTCTGAAGTTCTGAAGACATGGCTGTCTCATCTTCTAATACTTTTGATTATGCCTTGCACGCTTTCCTCGTTGAATCTGGGGTTGGTAATTACATAGGTTACTACAAGACATATTTCAATATGTCTTTTGATATCGAGAGGTTTGGATCTGAACACAGATCATATTTCTCGGCCTTGTATAAACAATATTATGATAGTCTGAATCGGTCTATGTTGACAATGGATAATATACGATTCATTCATTTCCATGACCTAATACTTGCCCAACCACTTTCAAAGCAAGCTCACAACCGACGATTCACGAAAATAGTGAGTGATTTTAAACGTGTGGTCCATTGTGACCAGCACAATCGATCATGTCGCTTTGTGCAGGATGGCATGGGCGTTGTGTTTTATCTTTCTGCTCTTGTTTCTGAAGAGGCAAGAACTTCGAGGATAAGCATTGAGGGTGCCTCATCATCAGCTGATTCTGTGATATCAGAATTAGCTATTGTTGATGGCGTCTTGGGTGCTGACGAGGAGGCAAGATTGGCAGCAATGTACGACCCAGTCCAGTCTCGTGCATTGTCCATTTCTTCCTTAGCTGACATGAATCCATATGACAAAAGCAAGACTATTCTCGGTCTGTCAATGTATTACATGAATAGTGCTACATACGTCTCCTTGAATGATGTTGGAGATGTTCTTGATCTGAGGGAGGATGAAATATTATCAATTTTGTCTAATTTCATCAAAGAATTCATAGACTTCATAGATCCTTAGGATGATGATCTATGTGCTTCTATTGATTACAAAGACGGAGATGAACGGCTGGACGAGACTGAAGCCCTGCAGTCAATCATGTCTGAAAGCAGGGCATACCAAACAAATTTGCCCAGTGAGGAGGAATTTTTGAGAATCCAGAGCAGATATGTCTCACAGTCCTCAGAAACTAATCCATCCACTGCTTCGACGACCATAGTTGCTGGTCATGATCTACATACTGCTGCAATTATTCAAGCCGATGAGCATGATCTGGTAAGTAGATTTGTTTTTATTTGAATGAGATTTCTATTCAAATATAGTTATTTTGTATTCAAGATATGTGACCTTTGCTTGTATTTTACAGGCTACTGTGGAGGTAGATGCCTTTGCAACAAGGCATGAATATGGGAAGGCCAGAGATCACGACAAAGGGATTCATCCCTATCCCATTATTTGAAGAGCTTTGTAAATAAACAGATTTGCATTCAACATAGCAAATTTTTTCAAATGCTGTGACAATAATAATGGCAATTAAAGAATTATCATATTTCTCGAACGGGCATAAATACCCTCAAAATACATATAAAATTATTTTTGCGAAGAGAGACATTGTCATAAAAGTATTTGGCTATGTAGTTGAGGAAGTTCCTAAATGGTCATCCTCCTTAGCTGTTTTCTCCAGATCCATAGACTTGAGCAAAAGAAGATCTATCGATTTTCTAGATCCATATGATAGAAATAAATTTCTTCATGACCACACAACAAAGCTGATCATTAAAGATAAAGAGAAACAAGGATTTTGTCGTGCATTGTACTTGAAATGATGCCATATAATACATATATTCTTTTGGTCTGATATCATGAAAATTTGGATAATCCGTTTTACTAAAAATCCAAAATAGAATGTCATGATCTTCTTTTAAAACCTGTTTGAAACACAAAATCATGAACTATTTTTAGAGAATTGAATGATATTACTCGATCAAGTATATAGAACTTAGACCTATAATAATAAAACAATATGATCTTAGAACACAAAACCATAAATTCTCGAAATGAATTAGTTGCTAGTACTCAATAAGATAGATTTAAACCTAGAAAGCTGCTAACCACAAGATGTTATTTTTGGACTGCACACTGAAATTAAGACTCTCCAAGTTTATCGTATTGCTTAATGCTCCATTCATAAGTGTAACAATAACCCTTTCCAGTTTTGTCCCTTTATTACTTTTGATTCATCTAACTTGAGAACTAATATCAATTTTTCAACACTTTCATTTGTGATTTCATAAAACTTTACAATAAATCTCAGTAAATGATTCAAATCTACAAACATATTGTTGGTGAAATCAAAAGTGCCATGTTTTGAGTTATAAATTTCATTGATATGGTAAGGAATACCAATGATGTTTTGCAAACCCCTGTTTAACACATCCCTCTATAATTTGATTTGAAATGGCCAAGGAATAGGATATTTTTTTATATGTACTTGTGCAAATGCCTCTTTGATATTTTTAAACATTGTGTCATATGCATCTCTGCTAATTCCAGAATAATCACATGCTCCTTGTATCAATTTTCGGTCAATAATCTGGCCGACTTCGCCCATAAGGGCCTCTACAATCTTGGACTTGATTCGAGAATATCGTTGATTTCCTAGTAGACTCGTCATTGAGTTGTCTATAAGTACTGCACTCAAAGACTTTCCAATCATGTCCTTGTCTTTCAGATTACTAAAGCTGATCTGCAAATTCAAAATAAGTGTGCTAGATGAAACAAAACACATGAATAGTTTAAAACAAAATCTTACCTGAAAGCATATATTCTTTTTTTCCGTTGACCCCCACTTGATGAAAGCTCGTCAATACCTTTTAACATAACTCTTTTTTGTTTATTATTCAGTATTTTCTTCCGTAATGTGTTTCCTTCTGCATTTATTTGACAATATGAGGTACACAATGTTTGTACAGTTAGTTTCATATTGTCATTTTCTTGGTTAAGGTTTAATATAATATTTTGCAAACGAGAATTATCTATCTTCAAGATTTCGTTCTCTTCTTTGTTTGCAACAAAAAAGTTTCTTTTTCTTTGTAGTCAATAAGCAAACCATTCAATATATTTTCCAAACAATGGATTTTTTTCATTGAATTACTAATGCCATAACTTTTCAATCTTTCACAATAACCCAATAGACCATTGTGTCCTTCACACAAAAACAATATGAGTTGTGTGACTGATCTAAAATTTGGATGTTGCATTGAGCTTGGATCGATTGGATATAAACTTCCATCAACCCATAGATCACAATGTTTCCTGTCCTCCGTCCTGTGATCCATGTTTTGGTGAGCTGGTAAGGTGGACCCTTTCAGTTTTTTTTTTTCCGATAGTGGAGCATATTCTGTAGGAAGATCAATATGGAGATGATACTTAGACATCTTAATAATCGATAGATTAATTTAGTAGAATACGAAATTGTTATATATCTTGCAAGCTATTAAAACTCGTATTAATCGAAAACTTTTGATCCAACACACTCTATATTTTCTGAATTGCAAAAATTTAGATTCACATTGGCGCTCATTGCAATCCAAATTATTCAAAGTTTCTTTCCATGATATTCAGATCGATAAGACTATTTTCCTTTGATGTGAACACTATGAGTAGATGGAAAGAAACTTTGATGTGCAATACACTTTGCATTTACACGAGAAGTCATGCTAGTTAATGGTAGAAAACAGAATCTTGGAAGTATAGACCCCACACGTTGCGGCTACCGAACTTCCAATTTACTACACACACTACTAGTGAGGTCAAGTCATTGGAGTTGTGCGGGCAGACCAAAAACTTCATCAGAGTTTTAAAATCCGACGGTTTTCTCTCTCTTATGTGGCATTTCTTAGATAGCCCTTTTGGGGCTTGGAGCTGCTCTAATGATGACCAACAACTATGGTCGTCGAAGCAGTGGATGGATTAGTTTCCGAGGATTGTGAGACATGATTGACTGTAGGGCTTCAGTCCCTTTGAGCCATTCATCTCCGTCTTCAATAGAAGCACATAAGTCATCACCCTCAAGATTATGAAGTCTGAGAATTCTTTGATGAAATTAGACAGAATTGATAATATTTCATCCTCCCTCAGATCAAGAATATCTCCAACATCATTCAAAGAGACATATGTGACACTATCCATGTGATACACCGGCTAATCGAGAATAGTCTTGCTTTTGTCATTTGGATCTGTGTCAGATAACGATGAAATGGACAGTGCATGAGACTAGACTGGGTCGTACATTGCTGCCAATCTTGCCTCCTCATCAGCACCCAAGGCGTCATCAACAATAGCTGATTCTAATATCACAGAATCAGTTGATGATGAGGCACCCTCAATGCTTAGCCTCGAAATTCTTGCCTCTTTAGGAACAAGAGCAGAAAGATAAAACACAAAGCCCATGCCCTCCTGCACAAAGCGACATGATCGATTGTGTTGGTCACAATGGACCACATGTTTAAAATCACTCACTATTTTCGTGAATCGTCGGTTGTGAGCTTGCTTTGAAAGTGGTTGGGCAAGTACTGGTCATGGAAATGAATGAATCGTAGATTATCCATTAGCAACATAGACTCATTCAGACTATCATAATACTGTTTATACAAGGCCAAGAAATTGATCTATGTTTTGATCCAAATCTCTCGCTATGATAAACACGTCTTGTAGTGGGCCTATGTAATTACCAACCCCAAATTCAACGAGGAAGGCGTGCAAGTAGAATCAAAAGTATTAGATGATGAGGAAGCCATCTCTTCAGAAAATCAAAAGTATAAACAATAGCCTCAAGCATCGCTACAACACGAGATGGATGGAAGATATGCCAAAATAAGGGAATCCTTGCATGATGGCGATATTGGTAGCTGACAAGATATCACAAGCGACATGAGAGCTCCAAGATGGTACAGACTACGAACAAGATTCTCGCGTGGTAGCGATACTGACCAGAACAACAAGTGCAGAAACAAACAAGAGCTACCGGGAGTGAAAATCGAAAACTAAGCAAAAGTTGTAAACTGATCGAACCACATTTATATAGTTAAAACCAATAAAATCCAAGCCGTACACACGTTGATCCAACAACAGATCAGATCTCACACGTGTAGTGTAACTGTCTACACGTGTGAGAATACACGTTGATTTGTTATTCGGCCACGCGTGCGGGTCCACATTTGTGAGTCCACACGCTTCTGAGTCGGCCATGTGTTGCCATTGCACACACATGTGAACTTTTTTCACCTATATAAGTCCATTTCCCATGATTTTTAGGTTTTCGTGCGATTTTGGTTTTTTCCTGGAATGCTACCAGAGTACTTGCAGACCCGATATCGCCATCACGCAAGGACCTTCCTCCTGCCCTCTAACTCTACTCCTTTCTCGCGTCGTAGTGATATCAGCCTCACTGTGACTAGTATCGGCATCACACGAGAGAACCCATCTTTTTCTTCAACTGTAGCGTTATCCTTGCATCATAGAGATATTCGTCTTTACCTCCCAGTATTGCCATCACGTAAACCTTTCTGTCATTCATCGCCATAGTAACCCTCTCTCGTGTGGTAGAGATATCCGGCCTGAATGGCCCGGACGAAGGAAACCGCTAGAATGACTACCTTTGTTGAACCAGCCCATCCATAGACTGAACCCGTTCGTCTGCAAAGACACGAAAGACCTCACCGTCCATGGTTGAGGGACATTAGGGCGTTACTAAGGAGCACCAAGCTTCTGATCTCAAAATCAGCTTTCTACCGGGCTGTGAGGGAGGTCACGCAAGATATGACTACTCATTTGCCCTATGCAGTGAGGTTGAATATCACTACTTTGGAGGCACTCCATACTGCATACTGCATACAAGGACTTCCAGACTAAAATGTTTGAGGATCCGATCTTGTGCTAGAGGGTGACGCTGATGCGCATTGCAGTTCCAATGTCATGAAGTATCAACAAATGCTATTCATCAGCTCTGACACAAAATGTTGCAAATCCTACTATCCTCTGCAAGGCCCTACAAGCATGAAGGTGTCGTGGATGAAGCTGCCTCAGAGGTGGATAGTGAAGTTGCGGTGCTTGAGGATCTGCTTGAGGCACTTATGATTAAAATGTAATACTAAAATATAAGTTTTGACAATTGCTGATATAAAATACAAATATATAGAAAGATATCATCACATGATGCATAGAATAGATAGGCAAACAGAAAGTGGGCTATTATTGAAAGCCACAAATATTTTATTTTGATTCTAAAAACAATGTACATTTTTCAAAATACTGAATACTATTTGTCCCATTAAATCTTGAAGTCATTTGAGACAGTTTTGTATTGATTTTTTTGAAAGCTACATTGTTGCACATTTACCATCCCAATGTTTATGCAGTTTCGACAATTTTTTTGCTTCTATTCAAATCCTTGCACTGTATGCAATTTTCTTGTCTTGGTCTTACATGTACATCAAAGAAACTTGTTAAACAATATCAAAATTGAGATTATTTTAAATGCAATCGCAAAATACACCTACCAATCTCTCATTGACTCAAAAACAAAAGTATTTAGGAATATCATATTGTAGCAAGGTAAGCTCTGATTGAATGTGATCGAGTGTCCAATCTTTCTCCACCTCAATTGTTGTAAGCGTAGAATCATTTTGCTTCACTTGGATTTCTATTTGATTTTGATGATTCACTATAAATTCCTGATCCAATGCTTTCCATTCATTGCCAACTTGGACCATCTTCTATAATAAAATGTTAAAGAAAACATTTGTTTTTCTATAAGATATCTAAATTTCATTGACAATCTATTAACTTTGCACTTGAATGCCATTACTCTTTTTATCCCATAGATCATCTAGGATGCTTGATAACATATCGTCTATTAAATCACTACAAATAAACATTGTTGTTGTTCTACGTATATTGCATGCAACAAAAATTTTTACACACATTGCAAAAGGCAGAAACCAATGCAATCTATTGTTTTTTGAACCTGTGCTACATTTCATACAATTTTGAATGACCATAAAAAACCTTGATTGGAAGCTCTCTGCTATGGTAGAATCCAGAGGAATCCATTCTTTGATTGAGAAAGAGGGTAATGATATCGCCTCTAATCTTCCACCTAAATTGGATGGTGTGTAAGATTAATCATAGAAAAAAATACAAGAAAATCCAAAAGTAAACTCGTGGAGCGGTTCTTGTATTGCAGAAGACCAATATCAGAATGAATAACGTCCATGATGATGCCGACAAGGGATTGTATAGGTTGCCATTCGATTATGCTTGATCGATACAAATATGCAAAAATCCACAAAACTATATATCATTTAAATACTCAGATACACGTCTAAATGATTGATGAAAAGCTCAAAGTAAAAAATTCTCCAAAACTTACAATTGCATTTGAGTCTGTCATTTGAAATTACTCCTTCCACTCTAATTTCCTTATGCATGTAGACATGTTGAACCAAGACCTCTGAAATGGATTGACCACCAGGTGAAACTTTGAAGTATAAAATTCTACCTTTTCAAAAGCTCCTATAATCCAAATTTGATTTTCTCTTTTTACCAAAAACACCTCTTGATGAGGGATGCATGAAAACCCACTAAAATTTTCTATAGATATGTGGTATCCATGAGCCATCAGAGACTTTTTCATTACAAACAGAAACTGAGACAATATTGCTTCGTGGTCTACGGCTTCTGGAAGCCATTGCAAAGCTAAAAGAAAATGAACAATAGAGTTTGAAACTAAAAGTAGAGGAATCAGTATGAAATAAAAAACCAAATTTGTAATAAATGTTGGCGGTATTTCGTAAATCATATATGTTACTCTAAACACGGTTAGATCAAAATAGACTTACTTTAACCACAAGTGTTAAGTCCTGGGCACTTAGGAATCTCATGGGCAGTAATTATGGTCCAATCACAAGTCTGCCTGATGAGAGTTCTTGTAAAAAAATATGACTGGAAAGTTTCAAAAAAAATTCGACCGGCAAACAACGTTACGATCTTTCAAAAGTGTAAATATATAATTGGGCCAAGTGTACATCAAATAGTTGCAAAGCCAAAAACACCATCTTGACAAAAGGTCCTTCTGGTGCTCAAAACTCCTCTAATGAATATGTTTCAACTCTCCAGAATGCGCTGACTACTGCACAAGATCAGGTTGATAGAGTCGTTCAGAACGCCAAGCAACAAGTTCTCTTACTGCAAGGACAACTAGACATGTCCCAACTTGACAAAGAAATAATTCTGAGTGAATTGGATGCCACAACCTCGGAGCGAGACAATATTCTTTATGTGCAAGCTCTAGATCGTCATGTCTCTAAAGAGGAGATCAATTATCTATTTAAGAAGGTTGAGACATATTGTCAGTCATTGTCTGACTTCCAGGACAATCAAAGGCTAAAGCCATAATAAAAGACTATGATAAAGCAACCACTCAGATATTGCAGACTACCCCATCGATCATCGTGCCGGGTATGCCACCCTTTTTGCCACGACAACAAGATTAGGACGAGCAGGACATGGGCATAGATCAAGGGCCAGAAGAAAAAACAATCACCATAGCTTCTCAAGCTACTGAAGTAGGGCCATCTACTTCTAGGGTCATACCATTGTTTCAAAAATCGATCACCATTGAGGAGGAGATACAGAAATTCTTACATCAACATCCGTATGAATCCTCAAGGGGTGGCTGGGTCATTAAGTCCCAGACTTTGAAAATTGCAAGAAATTGGATAAGCTACCCGCATTGGATGAGCGACCACCTTGGCAAAGAACAGTATTTGAAAAGGCTCCGAATTCTATTAGGACTTACGTAGTGAGTGTTGGCTGATTCTAACGAATCCCCAAGATACTAAGCCAGAGCTACCCATGAGCACCTCTCACCTTAGACCGAGGAGGTCTCTGAGAAGACGAGATGAACGAAGACTGAGAGCCAAGTATGAGAGCCTAGGAATACTAGTTAATATTGTCAAGTAGAAACAGTGTAAGCCTCATGGTGAATCCCAAAAGATGGAATGACCATGTAGGAACTAGTATTTCTAGGCAACATAATAAATGCAAGTATGCCCCTCTTAGAAAAGTAGAGTGAGCCACCTTTTGATGGTGACATCTAGTGGAGAGCAGAATTCCACTTGTAGTTTGTGTAATGTGGAAATGCCACTAGGATGCCACCTAAGGAGCTCTCTTGCATATTTAAGAGACTCCCCCTTTGTAGAAGGGAGGCTTTTGTAAATGTATCAACTCCAGGCTAAAATGAGAAGATCTTCCATGAGTTTTGATGCATTCTTGAGCTCCTTGATCATTCTTGTTTCTTGAGTGATGCATTAATGATCTTGCCCTTCCATTCCGGTTGTGTGTAATTGTGGATTGTAATTGTGGATTAGATTTCTTGTTTTCTTGTGGATTAATATAGAAATCATCATTCAGGTAAACTAAATAGGCTGGATTTGTGGTGTAGATCTTGCATATCCTTTTTGGACTTCTAAAATGCTGTCTAATTTAGTTAGTTTAGTTTTTTGGTTTGTTTCTTGTAGTGGTAATGTGTATGCTAGTTTAGTTTTCAGATTTCAAGAAGCTGTCCATTTAGTTTTTGTTTCTAGTTTGTAGGTTAATGCATGTGTAGAGTAGTTTCAGCCTTTTAAGGATCTGTTCACATGATATTTTAGCATTAGAGTTGGATTTCATTGTTTGTTCAACGGATCTGCACACTGATTTCATGGTTGAACGCTTTGGCATGTATGATTGGCTGTTTATGCATGTGCATTAGTTCAAGAGTGACCTTCCTTGGTGTCCCCTGACAGGTAGGACATTGTTACTACAACGATTGATCAGCCCCCTTCTGCTTGGTTTTGGCATTGAACTAAGAAGCTAACATTCAAGAAAATGCCAACGAGCCTCTAAACACGCAAAAAATAGTTCTTGTAAACAAGAAATAAGAAAGAACTAGTAAACAGATTCTAAAGAAACGAATATGGCAACAACGAGCCTTTGCCAGCTCCAAGTGGATCCTTATTATGTTTCAATGCCATGACGAAATAAGTGGAAAGATTTGGGTGTACCAATGGATAAAATCACCGTCCATACCCAAAATTGGCCATTCATTTATCAACCATACAATTGGACGATAGTAGTGGATTCAACCAGGCCCTCCAGGCTTATTCACAAGAGTACATGTTTCACCAGATCCGACAGTTAGGCAATCGACTATTTTTGCAAAGGACTTGACTAAGTTGGCGTCGGTATCACCAAAAGGGGATGATTGCTTGCCAACTCTAAGCTTTGATCCAAATTTTCCAATGGCGTCCGACAAATTCCAGGATCAATTGCCTATAGCTAGGTATACTATCGTGCCGCTTCGTGCCGGATATCCAACGCAATGAATTTGGATTCCCAGGATCAGCCCATCATCGGATTTTTTTCCCCACAACACTGATTTCAATATAGAGTGCTTGGAATTCATGGAAAAAGTACAATATCATTTAATAAAGGCCAACCAGAGCCCAAAATCATTAATCTCACAAGGTGTCGTGGGACCGTTACCAGTTTTGGTGGGGGACACTATTGAAGGGTTTGCATATATCGAGGAAATCCTAACCATAGTTAATAAGTGAGAGGGATTTGGCACCATGCGTGTGTAAGTCCAACCTGATGATCACACAGATAATTGATTAGTTAGAAATTAATAAAAGGACTCTAGGCCATTTTGCGAGCCCAAATTTTGAAATTCAAATTGGTTCCCTCCAATTTTTGAATGGGTTCCCTCCACTTTTTGAATTTCAAATAATTAGGATAGAAATTGGCCAATAGGATTTGAGGCCAAAGCCCTAAAATCCACTATATATTGTGGTAATTTTGAATTATTGTAGACACTTCTCTCTTCATTTCAATACAATCAGGTTGGGCCTCTTATGGAATGGATATGGAATGTCCTTGCTCTTCTTCTTTCCTCCTCTATCTCTTATGTTTTCTTTGTATTTGCTAATTGTTGGATTTGATGCTTGTTGGAGTTGATCATTGTTATGCTTTTTGTGAGAGAAAAGAGTAAGCTCTATCATTGTTGTGTAGTGTTGATAGATGTAGTATTAACTGCTAGTGTTAATGGATCTTAGTGTTAGACATAGATCATATGCATTTGCTGGATTATGAAATATGCTATCGCTCTCATGAGAACGAATCTCTGTGTGACAACTAGTTAATCCTCTTGATATCCTTGATGCTTGTGTGATTGAGCCTCTATACTGGAGATACACATTCGAATTTGCAAAGTTGGAAGTGAATTGATGTTGCAACAAGAATTGATTTATTCTATCAAATCAGACTCGAGGAGCTTGCTTTAACCCGCATAGGGCTTTTTGCAACTTGCAAACTTTGTGCTCTTGGGTTTGAAGGACATAACCTTCTGGCTGATAGATGTAAATATCTTCTTGGATGTATTCATTGAAAAATGGTGTCTGGACATCCATCTGATGAATGTCCGGATCTTCTACAATTGTGATAGCCAGTAATATTCAAAATTGGTGTCTTACCATTGGACTGAAGGTCTCAGTGAAACCTATCCCATAGATTTGTTCATAGTCTTTCAAATAGTTGAGCTTTTCATCAAAATTTAGATCCATCTAAATTAAGCTTCTACTGCCCAACTAATAGCCAACCTCAAAATTGATTTTTATATATTTGCTCAATTTGGAGCCCTAATCATTAAAGTAAATATGGAGTGATTCCTATCAAGCTCTGTAATCTCTCTTGTAGCTTGCAAATCTTAGTGTCTAATGCTATTAATTTTTATGTACATTTTTTTTTCAGGCTAGAGGCCGTACTAGGTTGTATTTCACACGTGTGAAGGCCCTTTAGATCATTTACATATTGTTTTAGATTGTTCTTGCTTGTTAGATCGATATTTTTGGCATATTCTCAAGGACTAATAATGGAGATGAATGTACCAATGCAAACAAATCTTGTGATTTTAGAATGAGTTTAATCAAACCACTCTTGTGGTTTGATTAAACTCATTCAAGGTCCTCAAGCGCACTTTATTCACAAATTGTGGTATGAACTTTTTGTTTAATAATATTAATCTATTGGTAAATTGTGATGTCCTATTTTTGCATCTAATATAGTTTTGTTAACATGAGGAATCTAATGTAAAGTTGATGTTGTTGTATCATTAACTTGACAAACAATAGCAATGAGCATGGTGTCACAACACATCAATATTCTGTTGGAGTTGTTATGCTCTAGGTGTCAAAATGAGACTAATTGTCTAATTCTAAGTTTTGCTAGAATTTGCATCCAAGCCAGTTGTCAATGCATGATAGTTTTAATCCAGAGGCATTTCATGCCCTATAAAATGCATCTTTATTATAAGGAGAATTTGAAGATGTCATTATGTAGAGGCATACTTCATGGAAAATAAAGCAAATAGAGAAAAATTTGAAATTTTCATGACTTTGTAGTTAGATTTTTCCAACTTTGGAAATTTTTTTTTTACGGAATTAATAACTTTGTAATATCTTTTCTAGGAGATTTGCAGAGTCCTTTTGAAAATTAAGGATTTCAAGGCAAAAACTGTGAGAACATGATTTGTAGGATAAGTGGACAATAGTTTCCCAACATGTCGAGGGATTCATCATCAATCTTTTGAGTTTTTTTATGTGATACGAATTCCAAGCAAGCTTAAGGCATTTCACTTTTAGCAAGTCTTTAAAATTGTCATTGACAAAGAATTCAAAATGGTAACTCTCACTCAAATTTGTAAAACTAAAGACTTGAGCAATATTGAGGAATCCTAATTTGAAGCTTTCAAATGAAGAAAAGTTCTCTCGTTTTTCCATATATATATATATATATATATATATATATATTATGCTTTTCAATGAGCTTGTATGTCCTCATTTGAACCGCTGATTGGACATTTTATCTAGTGCTCACCTCAAGGCTCAAGCAGAAGAAACGGGTCCCTCTCCAAACTCGCCTCTCATTGGAAAACGTTCTAACTTCTACGTATGGAAATTCGAATTGCTGGAGAAGAACCTTTTGGAATTGTGATTTAAGAAAAGCTTGCTTCGAGGATGATTTAAAAAGCATCGAATTGACTTTGAAGTGTCAAGGAGATGAATTTATTGAATGTTACCCATGAATAGAGCAGGAGGAGCATCTTTGAAAAGCTTAGCAAACTGCGACTTATATCTCCCAACTCAAGCAAGTAACTAGAACCTCAAGGAAGCTTAAATTAAAGTTTTAATTATGCACACGTTCAGATGGATGGACAATTTATCCAAATCTCAATCTGGTTGTGGCAATCTATCCAGTTCCTAGATTGATTTTAACATTCCAGCTTTTTTCACCGAAATCTTATGCAACTTATTTTTGAAGTTTCATAATCTGCCGAGATTCATCAGAACATGGTCAATATCTGCTGACAGCGAGAACCATTTGGCTAAACAACTACATAGCTTGCTACTCTGATTTGAGCTGCAGCAGCAGCTTGTATGTAGACAAAATTAACTCTCTGTAGTGGATGTAAGAGGCGTAACCACTGGGGCAAGGTGTAAGTGCTAGTTTTTCCGATCTTTGTGATTCCCCAAGCTGGACCATATAGCCGCTGAATATTAAGAATGACGTGTGTGAGAGTGCGACCAGATACATTGGTCAAGGTCACTGCATACCTGTACAAAGTGCGTCCTTGATATTTCCAAGACGCGACAGCTTCCTGCTTTATGACTATTACCGAGCCTGCAATCAAATCAACGATATTAGTGCGAGAGAAAAAGAGCTATGTGAATTTTGAAAGAACAGTGGGGACCTTCCAGAATAAGACGTCTGAAATAGCCGACTGAAAGCATTAGTCATTGGTGCAAAATACTCACGATGGATGGGGGGGTGCCAATGTGGTATTCCTGGCAAGTGTGGAACCGGTGTTGAAACAGACGTAGTAGTTGGTGGACCTATTATTGCCCAAGTAGCCAAAAGTAGAAATGCAGCTGCTTAGACTTCAGTTGAAGACAATAATAAATCCAAACAAACAATTATATGAGAGAAAAATAATCCATGACAAACAATAAATACATCAATAATTGGTTTGATATAACTGCATTAATGCCAAGGTAACAATTGTCTATTAGTTTGGAATATTACAACATGATGATGTTAGATAGAGGAACGAGATGATTAACCTACGAGTGTATAAGAAGCTATTGTTCATAAAGTATAATGTGCTGGGCACAAATTCTATCTGCGTGATGAAAGAGTGTTAAAATATGTGAGCAACTTGTGGAAGATGGATCATGATGAAAGAGGCAAAGATTCTGTGGGGAAGATGAGGAATGATGGATTCCTAGAATTAGCGCTTAATAGTGTTATAGACTCGGTGCTCGGGAGTCGGAAAACCCACTTCGAGATTACCTTCAAAATCCTGCAATTCAAAGAGGCTGTTGGTTTTTCAAAACAGTTGCCATATAAATCCCACAATCTACAAGTACAACTATTGCAAGTCAGAATCCTTAAAAGATTGAATCTTGAAATTCATCTTTGTGTGAAAGCTTGGCAATTTTTCATTCAAGCACGAAGTGTGCTTGTAATTTGCATAGTTAATTTTAACTCAAAGTTTAACCCTTATACAATTTGATACTCTAGGATTATAGAAAAAATTTTGCAACATGCATTCAATGGAATGGAAACTTACATTTTGAATCAATGTACAGTGCCCTTCATAAAGTAAGACTATTTATGAGACTAGAAACATGTATATCGACTAACCTTCAATTGGCAATCTCAAAGGTGAGTTCAAATTGAAATCCAAGGATTCAGCTATAGGGAAAAGCCAGGGCCTCGTGGGCTTTTCCAAATGTAAGAACATAGGATACAGGGCGGTAGCCCCACGGATTGGGTTCTCACATACAAGGACGCCCTAAGGGCCGGGATTTCCATGACATAAAAATCACCTTAGTGCACTTTTTTCCCTTTAACACTGCTTTTTGATGCAAGGGCATTATGCCATAAAACCCATGGGTGCATGACCCGGGTCGCCCTAGGTAGGACTCTTTGGTTTTTTTAGGTCTTTTCAAACTCAAAATGAAAGGGAAGTTCTTAATCATGTCAAATCCATCCTCATTTCTTAAACTATCAAAATTTTCCTGCTATGTTCTCGCTTGAGTAAGTTTAGTTCTATGCACTCAATTTTTTGAGCGATTTGAGGCTTTTCCTAGCGAGTTTTCCAGATCTTTACTTTCACTTTCAAGATCAGGTATTTTACTTTAGAGTAAGCCTATATCAGTGATACTTTGTTGGTTCTTAGTCATGAGCCATGACCTCAACGGACATAATCTAAGATATCACTATTAAGAGGCAGATTATTTTCAAATATTTATAGAGAGGACATAGGAGAGGACACTATCACCCAAGAGGCAGATTATTTTCAAATAATTATAGAGAGAGTATAGGAAAGGAGTCCGAAAGGACACTATCACCCAAGGGTGGCGGAGGCTGGAGCAGCCACCTCCTCTCAACGAGCATGTACCACCCATGGATGAATCACCACCCCTTCACCGCCATGGCACAAGAGTTGCCTAGGCACCATTCTTAACAAACAATCACTATAATAGCTTCCTAGAAGAATTATTCTAGTCAAACGTTGATTAGCCAATCGTTTGTTTCAATGTACTACATATTTGTTAGGCAAAGGGCCTACTACTGCGTGTTTCAATGTACTTTGTTGTTGGGCGAAGGCCTACTGCTGAGCAGCTGAGTCTTTCAATCTACTATGTATTTGTCGGAGGCAACCGATACGGGCGTAATCGACCGATGGCTGAAAGACACATTATATGGTTTTAAGAGAGCTATGTTAGAGTGTGCAACAGGTCTGCTCTCATTAAATGAGAGTGTGTCACATCAGCTATTACATGCCAATGTGGAATACAGGATGGAAATTATAGTTATAGGATTCAATTCAAAGGGGAAAAGATCGTAGGTGAGCTTGGAGAAGCGTGACAATGGAGAAGATCCAAATCCGTTATGATGATATTAGACAATGAATGATCTGGTGTTTGTACACGTAAAACTAGAAAAAGGTTCTGGCAGTACCTGCTGGAGTTTTCGGGGACGAATAGCCTCCATGCAATCTTGCCAGAACACCAATTATCGGGGCATTATTGCAAGACACGGGCTCTGTTTGATCGTAGTTAGTTCTTTGATCAGCAAAGTCATCATTCTGGTCAGGGCCTCCCACGATTGCGCCCACAAGCACATTGGGATTGCTTTGCCATCTGTTGAACCACTCAGAAAATCCTCCGAGGCAGCTGACAAATGTGCTATCCACTTTTATTGACACGATGGACGAAGCGCGATGGTGCACATGCTGAGGGTACGTTTTCCCGAATCCCACCATGTAGCTTGTAGCTCTTGGATTGTTACCCAAGATGTAGTCAATCTGGAAGCACGCAAATTCAAACCAATTGTCGGGAATCATATGTTATATACGATATTCTCCAGTTTTAACAAGCTGGCCATGATTCAAGATTCATAAAACAAGATATTTTTGTGCAAAACATCGTTGAGTGCGCAATGTTTTCGGAGGCGACGAATAAGAAGCATTTTTCTTGGCTGTGGCAGAACCTCTAAGCCTGGAGTTTCTAGCTTGTTTTGCTTCTTGATACTTATTCGTTTTTCAAAATCTAAGATGGGAAGAACAGAAAGTAAACCTTGTCGTTCAATGCAACTGTGCTTAAGCTCGTCCGAGATTTAACGAGGACAAAATGCACAGAGCGAAAAGCCAGTTGTTTGGGACAATTTTTATCCTTTTTCTCGCCAGAAGGCACAGTACCTTAGTTTCTAGGAGTGCAATCATTCAATACCTGAGATTGTGCTAGCGAAACAAGCTCTGACGGCACAACTCTATTGCCCGGACATTGTAATTGTTGACTCGAAGACGTAAGATAGTCAGAGTAAACCGTCAGGATGAATGCTGCAGTCCCCACGTACTGCACGTTGTTCCACGGACGGACAAACAACAAACCCCCTGACATGATGATCGAGTGTTTAGGCGCCAGGGACAGTGTTTATGAATAAGGACCCGACAGATTTATGATGAGATTCCATAAACTTCTCAATACTTCCTTTACATTTATTAGCATTCTATTGCAATTCCGTCGCAAGCTTACCAGGAGTTCTTTGAACATTATCTCCATTATTTTTCTGTAGACAAGA
Organism: Diphasiastrum complanatum; assembly: GCA_029204225.1. Taxonomy (NCBI): domain Eukaryota; kingdom Viridiplantae; phylum Streptophyta; class Lycopodiopsida; order Lycopodiales; family Lycopodiaceae; genus Diphasiastrum; species Diphasiastrum complanatum. The sequence goes on from CM055094.1 coordinate 76,729,744, forward strand.
ACACAAAAAGTACTCCGCTTTGGATTGATAGCTCTTTAGAGTGTCGGTGTACGAACCACCTCTACCTTGAAGCAGAATCTGTTGACATAGCAATTCATGAAAAACTTAAAAGGTTTCAACATAAATAGCTTAGTTTACGATAATGCCCATTGCCAATATATGCTTCAAGTCGAAACTCTCGGGAATGTACTGTACATTCCTGATACGTTTTGCGTATTCTGCTGAAATGGTACCTTGGAAGCCAATACTTGCACACCAACATATTTCACATCCCAGCTGAATTCCTTCATTCCCGTGCTTGTTCCACCCAAAGTTGCTGCATTGCTCACGAGGTAATTCAAGTAGTATGGATCTGCAGTTGCTTCGTACAGCCAGATTGCTCCCCACAATAGTTCGTCCTGCAACGACAATTTGCACTTATTCTGTTTGATTATTCAAAGATCTGTTACTGCAAGTCTGCATCGGTATTATCACTGCATGAAGAATCTGAAGGAGTACGTACGCCATAATCAGATTAAAGTCCATGAATGCTAAAATCAGAAAGCAAGCAGAAGGTTTTATGTTGGTATTCTAGGATTGCAAGAAGATTACGTCATATCCACTCGCTGAAGCATAGAAACTCTCGGCGATTCGAATGCTGTTGTCGTATTTTCCCCGATAATTATTGGCAAAAGTGAAGAGCTGCAACAAACGGAAGCAGCCTGCAACATGTTAATATAATATCTGCAGAAGTACCAGCATTTAGGACTTATTTCATATATAGTCCTTATTAAGAGTAACATTCATATAATTGAGTGGTTGGAACTTGGTATGCCTAGTGCCTACCTCTTTGGCATGGGTGACGAGTAAACTGGAATACGCAGGATCGGTGTTCTTGAATACAATGGATGCAGCAGCCATAGCTGCTGCCGTTTCACCAGCAAGGTCAGAGCCCGGGTTGTTCACATCTATCTTGTATGCTTTGCGGGATGTGGTCATATCCTCTGGCCTCTCCCAGCATTGGTGATCAGAATACCCGTCCCCAACCTACAATATAGGTACCAAAAGAATCATAATTTCACTGCTGCTACGTCAATTGCCATCTGTCATGGGGGTGATTCTGATATCAAAGAACACAGATGGCTTTTCTGAAAGATGGCTTACCTCTCCCCAGAGCACATTAGGCTCAGGATGTGCTTTGATGAAGTAATCAGTGCCCCATTTAATTGCCTCTAACGCATATCCCAACTGCCCAGGAATCTCTAACTGAGATCTGTATTCTATCGCGCTCCACGAAAGCATGGTGATGGTGAAAGCCATTGAAAACCCAAACTTGACATTGTCACCTGCATCATGGTATCCACCCACCAAGTCTATCTGCAGTACATTAACATTAACAGAAAGGATTATGCAAAAATTCAGAGCTAGCCAACAATGGATGGCTATTAAAATACTGCAAGATATGGCGTTATACAGAAGCTAGATTGTACCCCCTGAGCTTTGCCATCCTGTAGCCCAGAATCTCCACGCCATTTGGCTCTCTGGTTCCCAGGTAACTTCCCGGAGCGCTGTGCCTCGTAGAATAGAATGCTGTTAGACAAGGCAGCTGCGTAATCCCAAGCCATGACACTAGTACTACTTATCTGCAGCACTAAGATCACGACGATACACAAAACCAATACAATTCTTCTTTCCTCCATGACTCTCAACCACAACAACAACAATATTAAAGCTTGAAGCAAAACGGCTGAAATGGCTTTGAATCCATGAAAAAATCCAAGAATTAGATTTAGATCATGACGTAGTAGTTAGATACAATACAAACTGCAGCTGCATTCAGCTGTGTTGACGATGATGATTATACAAACTAACGAGCTGATTGATTCCCATGGAAGAGACATGGGTTGTTTAAGTAAGCAAGTGTGTGCACAATGTAGGAATTTGTAAAATACTAGCAACGTGATGTGAAGGATCATGCAGAGGCGGCACGATTTTGTATGGAAGATGGAATGACGAAAGAGAGAGAGAGAGAGAGAGAGAGAGAGAGAGAGAGAGAGAGAGAGAGAGACAATGCAACAAAAAATAGACGTGGATTTCACGTTCGATAGTACCACCCCATATGGCCAGGAGGGTGCTTCCAGTTTTTTAGAGGCAAAGGCCGGTGGGGAGCATATATAATGTCCCCCAAATTTCATCCCAGCTTTTATGTGTTTAACGCCCTTAAAGGTACAAAGCTCGTGGCTTACTTTATTGGTGTAAACCATTATTAAAAGAAGGACAAGTATGCCATATCATCATGCCTTTGAGAAATAAGGCTATAAGCTAAAACATTTGGACCAGCTTTTTAGCGATTTTGGATAGGCAATGGACAGAGATAAAAAAGAAGATAGATGGTAATAGCTAGTAAGCCAGCTGTGAAGAGTGCTAATTCTGGCAAAATCAGGTACTAATCCAGCTGTCATGGTGGATTCCACCATAATGTCTTAGTAAGACAGCTGGCTTTTCCAAATACAAATTGTGGTTAAAACTTGTGCTAGTGGAGCTGCCTCCAAAACATAAAGAAAACCAGAGCACACAACATTACGTTGTTGGATTGTCACATATTTTATCATTCAATCTACAATTTGTTGTGTTGTCACAGGTTTTTAGCAAAAACTTGTGAGGAAGTAGAGGCGAGGGAAGCATCAGAGACGGGGGGGGGGTGGAAGCACAGCTGAAGATGTCTGCCTAGTCCTTCGATGTGACACAGAAGGCGAGTCAGGAATGACAATCTCGCTGCGTGGAAGGCGACGACTATGTGAACTCGATGCCTACTTGGAGGATTCAGTTGGTGCCTCTTCATAAATAGAGAGTATGGCGTCCATACTAAAACCATGGATTTTATTATCAAGGTGGGAGGCTGCTAGGAGTGACAACATCTAGCCAACAACAAATGGTTGCTTGGTATTGCTCTTGATAGCTCGTTTGAGCTCTCCAAAGACAGTCTTGAACCAGTTATATGGTTCCAAAGGAGCCTTGGCTATCTTGGCCTGGGACTCAACTATCCTATTCAAAATTTGGGAAATAATATGGTCTTTCTTGAGGTTGCCAACCATCATGAAACTGTTGAGGAGTTGAGCAGCAGCCTGAATGGCAGGATCAATAATGGCCTCTAGAAGATAGCTGCCATTAGTCCAGTGCAAATCATTGGTAGTGTCAATATAAGGCTTAATAGCCTGTTTGGGTTGCTTATGGTTCGGTGAGGCTTGGGTACCAGACGCTATCCCTATGGCAGCAAGGGCGGCTTCAGTCACACGCACCTTGTGTGTGGCTCCCTGAAAGGTAATGTAAAATTTGGATTTCTCCTCCTTCCAAGTACTGAAGGCTGTGAAGATTATTAAAATATTATCTTCCTATCTCGAGTTTGGGGCCATGTCCATGGTGATTTCCACTAAAATTCATGTTGTACATAAAAGGAGTGTGAATTGAGCACATATCCTTCTAGTGTAGCTCGGATTTGAGTTAGATAGGTTCAATTTTGATGACATGTAGTAGTTTAGATAACATGCAAAGTCATATTGTATGCATGCAAGCCGCATGCAAGCCACATGCAATCCGTGCATGCAACATGCAAAGTAGTTTCTGTGATCTACACATGTCTAGGCAGTTTTATGAGTTGACATGCAGTACATGCATCATACATGCATGCAGTTATGCATGTGGATCTCTAGTAGGTGAATTAGTTCAGTTAAGTGGACTTTCCATGCAACTCCACTATAGGAATTCGAGTCTCTCTCATGTAGGGAAAGTTGGGCATGTTTTGCCACATTGTGAATATTGAGATTTTGGTGTTTTGGACTCATTCTCTCTCTACCCGAGTTTTCTATGCTTGATTTTCTCTCTACCTGAGAGCAGCCTCTTTTTCCCATACTAAACACTTAGAATTATTTCTGACATTTATTTCTCATAGTGAAGAGTTAGATTTTTTCATCAGATGTATGCCATTGTGCTCTTGTCTTAGGATTTTCAAGCATACTGTTCTTTGATCAATCTTGTGCAATCATAGCACCTCAGTAAGATCTTGTAGGGTGTATGGTGAAGTTCACACGTGCTAAAAACTTCATATGGTATCAGAGCTTCATGCTTTGAAGATGTGAGGGTGTATACATCAGATCATCAGTGTTTTTGCCTGCAGGAACTCAGATTTGGGAGAGGGATTCAAACTCACTGAGAAACAAGCAATCTGTGGACCATAAGTGCATCAAATCAAGGCTGATTTGATTCAGCGGAGCTCTGTATGGACAAAGAGCTCACACGTGTGAAATCAGCCCTCATTAATGAGTGCTACTTCTCAAGGAATGATCCAAATTTGATGTTCTATAGCTTGTTGGAGAGGTATTGAAGAGTAGAATGTGTTGCTCTTGTTTCTAAATCAATTTTATTTGTTTTTAGAAGAGTTTTAGGCAATCAGAGAGTTTGAGAGGGTACTCAACTCGTGGGATATGCCAAAGTGAGCACACATCTGTCTTTTTCACCATTTCCATCAATTTTCACTGTCAATCAGGTAGAATTGGATAGAAGTGAGTGTTCTGAGGTCTTAGACTTTTCATTTCACACATATTACTGTGTTTGAGTTGAAAGTAAGTTCCTAGAGAGTTTATCAATACTTTGAAACTCGTGGGAGAGATAGACTTCTTGCTTGCATGTGCTTCTTCTTTTGTGACTGAAGCAAGATCCAACTTCAAGATAGATTGATTTTCTGTGTTGAGAATTTGTTCTCAAGCTTAGTATACTTTATTCTCAGCCTATTGTACGTACTTTGACAGGTTTTCACATGTGTGAAACCAGCAAGTACAAGCTTTGATCAAAATAATGATTGTTCTTGTTAGATTTATTCATCTAGATTTGATCTAAATGCTATCTAATCTTGTGTAGATTGATAGGTTGATCTAATCTAACATCCAATCACACTTGTGGATTTGATTTAGATCTATTCTTGGTCCATTTTGCTGTACTTTGACAATTTTTTCATCAGATGTATGCCATTGTGCTCTTGTCTTAGATTTTTCAAGCATACTGTTCTTTGATCAATCTTGTGCAATCACAACACCTCAGTAAGATCCTGTAGGGTGTGTGGTGAAGTTCACACGTGCTAAAAACTTCACAAGGCAAGAGTGATAAAGTCCATGTTGATTCTCCCTGAGAAGGCTCTCTCATGAATACCCATTGCAGTAAGCAAAGGCTCCGCAAGGGTCATCCACTGAGTGATCATGCTTGTGCTAGGAAGGATCATGATATCCGTTGCAGATGAGACATCACGATGGATAATCTAACGAGGCGACTGAGACATATTTGTTGAAGACATGATGGAAAAGAGCAGAAACTGAGAGTAATGAGCATGAGTTTATATCAGAAAATAATATGAAATTTTTTTAAGGCTTTGGTCGCTGGAAAAATTGGCAAGAGCTTCGCTAGCACAAGTGAGAAATGAAGTCAAATTCTGCCCTTTTAAAAGCTGATTTGGAGGGTCCATTAGACAATGTACTAGTTTGGCTGTTCAGTTCTAAACCAAAATTTGCGGGTTGTTCAGTACTGTGAAAATAGGCTATAAAAATCTCAGCGAAGGTTTTTGAAGCTCTGAACCTATTTGGCGAACATTTTACAGGTCTGACGAAGGATGAACCTTCGCCCAAGAGGATCCTTCGCCCAAGTACTGTCATCAATGCAAATTTTCAGGATCTGAACCTATAGCCGACCTAATTTTGGCATTTTAAATCCATCTGGCGTGTCGGCAAAGGTTTCTGAGGAGAGTAAGGTGCTCGGCGAAGGTTTTCAAAATGGCATATTGCTGATCATTCGCCTAACTCCAAAACAGGTACCAACTGGTGAAAAGAACATTCGCCCAACTCAGTAAGGGTATATCTGAGGTGGATCTTGTTTCTGAAACTTCGGCAAACTATTCTAAACACAGTTTGTGCAAAAAATGACCAAAAAAATAATTTTCCAAGTCCTTTTCCCATAAAGATTTGACTACTTTATGATCTAATGACAAATCTGACTTTTGCTCATCAGTCTTTTCTCATTTTTTCTTCGTTTCTCTTGTCTTTTTTTTTTTCATAATGTCTTTTCCAAAAGAAATTAACAATCAAGTAGTGAAAACAAGAAATTGAAAAACAAATAAAAATAAAAAATCATTTGGATCATGCTGACTGAACTGGCGGAGCAGGCTTTTAAAACTTGCGTAATCGGCTGCCATTCACAAGAGTATCAAAGCGTTTTCCATCCAAGTGTTCAAGAATCACTGCTCCATAGTTCAACATTTTCTTTACTTTATACCTTTGTATAAAATGCAAAGTGCGTTTCCATGAGGTAATGTCGAAATTTTCGTACTGAAAAAATCATGGCTAAGGCTTCACGTTCTATTGTGAAATAGTTCTTCTCTGGATCTGTACGCTGTCTGCTTGCAAATCGTATTGGATAGTCCTTCTTATATTCATCTGACAGCGTCAAAACTGATCCAATTGCATATTTTGAGGCATCAGTGTGAACATGAAACTCAATTGTCCAATCTAGAGAACGTAGTATCGGTGTTGAGGCTTGTTGGAAATTAAGCCCACAGTTGTCTCCTTGGTGAATGACTAATTTCTATTTCATGATTCTTCCTGCATGTTTATTGATCATTGATCTAGGGTCGAGTGAAACCAACTTTGGTTCTATGTCTGCTCATCTGATACCTGCATGAATCACAAACTTAGATAGCCAATTTATTTGAAGAAAGTTTACAACGGGCTTCCAACTGATCTCCAGCAAAGGGTAATCAATCCTGTCATAATTTCAAAATTCAAATGTTAAGTTTAATAACTTGAAGTCATTGAAGACGGCCATCCTCAAGGATTTTCACAAAACTTGCATTTAGAACAAGTCTGTAGAAATACATTACTTTTTCAACAGTCTGTAGAAATACACTATGTTTTTCAACAGCTTCGGCTTTTTCACAATTTCCTGAAATGCCACACTTGCATAGTTCAAAAGTTTAACTTGTGCAGCTCAAAAGTTTAATTGTTTTCAACACCTTTGGTTTTTTTGCATTTTTCCGAAAAATGTGAAGAGATAGAAAATTCCCGAAGGTCATCTATTTTCATGAGTTAAATTGTCTTAAAGACACCTTCGCCTTTTTGAGGGCACCTTCGGCTTTTTGCAAAAAATGCGAAGAGAGAGAAAAATACTGAAGGTCGTCTAAAATAAACGAGGAACGTTCCAGCGATGTTCTCGTCCGTGTCAACGATGCTGAATTATTGACCGTATATACTTTGTATAGTTGTCACAAAAGCCATATTCTTCCAAGTACAACGGTTTTTCTAATTAGGTGACAAGCATTCAATGTAATTAATATACAGATGAAATCTATAAATAGATTGTCCGTCAAGTTTTGGTTGTAATTGCTATTTGTATTGTGCTTCAGTGTAATATAGCAGCATCACGTTTTTTATCTGTGTACAACGTAGATGAATTCTTGTTGTGATTGAATGCACTTTCATTGTTGTTTGATCGCACTTGTTTACTCACTCTAATCAGAACACAGACGTCTACGACTCCTCAGTTTCTGATCAGTCGATGGCTGTCTTTGACGCCTGAGGAGCTCGCGATATCATACTGCTCTTTCATTTATTTCAGAACTATACTTCACGTTGAATCTGATTTCAGTAGTACCACATATAAACCATCTCCAATCTCTTCGGTGGATTGTACTCTTGGTTCTAGGGTATGAATTAATTTTTAAAATCCTGTTGGACAATCAGAATGCATTAAGTTGTGATCATCTTCAGCATAAGCTGTCTATTAGACTATTTTTGCACCTAGCAGCCGATTAGAACGAGAGATCTGTTCCGCAATATTTTTGCTCTCTTCTCCGTTCTTGTTCTTCCTATCTACCTTGCCCCATCAGATTGGTATCAGAGCATAGCTCAAATAAACCGAGAGATTAAGTTTGTCCTATTTGCATACTGTTATCATGTCTCATATAGGTAGCTCTTCATCTTCATCACTAAGTGAAGCTAGAGTCATTGACAAGTTCAATGGTTCTAACTTCTACATCTGGAAGTTAAAACTTAGAATGATGTTGATAGATAGAGATTTTTGGGATGTAGTAGAAGGTGCAGACGATATACCAAAAAATAATAATTGAAAATAAAAATAAAATAATGAAACAACCATTACAACATAAGAGAATGTCATAAGGAATCACTTTTTAACTTTACAATAATGGCTACAAAAATCTCCACCTCACAAGCTCGCTCAGCCAAGCTCACTCGAACTTCACACTCCATAACCGACACACATGTATGAAGAGAGATTAGAGTGAGAGTCAATCAATGATAGCATAAATCAGAGTTCCTCCGTGAACTCCTTTGTATCAGAGATTTTAGAGAGAGTGAAAGTACTTCAAGAAGTAGAGATAGTATTCAATCTGTAACTAGCATAGTAAGATCACGACACATAGTCCGCTACTACTGTGAACCAAGATCATTGTATTCACAACAACTTAATGCAGATTCTCTATTTTCTTAGTGTGTGTTGTACACCGTCGAATGCTTTCTGATAATTCCTTTCTCTTACACTGATACTCGTTCCACGACTCATTTGAAATATCTAGTCTCGAAAGAAGCATGGCTTTCATAGATGCCTAATTGTTTCGCTCCCTTCATGGTTGTCATTGACACCTACTAGGATATTCCTCTTGTCGATCTAAGTAATAGTATGAATCAACAGTTGGTAGAAATCCTATTATAGTTTATATGTTGAGTTTTTCTCTTGATTGGATTTCGCATTCAACAAGAGTGATATCAGAGCTGACAAAATAATTCCCAATACAAACACTCATTCCGCGTCATTCACAAAGAACCCAACATTACATCCGTCAATGTCAGATTTACTTGGAGTACTTTATCCAGATGTTGGCGAATGTGATCTTGAAGACACATAGATAGTGTTGAATGGATAACTCTTCATCAAGACCTTGTTGTTTAGATGCTATCAGACAGAACCTCGTATTATATGCCTTCACTGAACCAGTTTGTTCTAGCATATACCAAGAGTCCATATATAATAATCTATAAATCTTTATGCACAAAACTCTTTGAAATTGTCCCATGACTTGGGTTCATACTCTGGATGACGTAATACTTCTTGCCACCAATTATAGGCTTTTCCTCAAAAGTAAGACATTGCCGTTGTAATTTTGCCCTGATCAGAGATTGAATATAGTTGAAGATTCTCATCCACAATAGATAGCCAGTCATCAACATGTAATGAACTTATTTCTCCATGAAAGGTTGGTATGTTCTCAAGAGGAACATTGTCAGGATATCGTTGAATATTGATATCTTGACGTTGATTTGTCTTTGACGAATTGCTCACACCATTGGAATAAGAACTAGGAATGGTCACTATGCTCTAATGTCTGGTATCATCTCTTGTCTGTAACCCAGTGGTTCCAGCAATTGGTTTAAGAGCCATAGAGAAAACATCTTTTGTTTACCGTTGAATGCCATTGTACAAAGAGAAGATTGGTATTCAGAATTATCTTCTTCAACTTCGTATTGTTCGGAACTAGCTTCATTATCATCATTGTAGTCTCCATCATCCCCGATGTAGTGATTGGGATGCATTTCTGTCTCTTGACAATATTTTCCTCGGTTGTACATGTTGTAAACCGTTGGATCTTCTTCATCGTAATTACAACTTTCAGAAATATCATTTGGTTGCCTGTTGGCTCATACTGGTCCTCATGTTGCCATTTAGAGTGATTATGACCCCCATAATAAAAAACACTATACTCATTTTCAACTGGACCATCGTTATATTCATTTGCATCACCAAGCTGAAATTCTTGATCACGTAGTTGACAAATATGATCCCCATCGGAATATTGTTCATGCTCATCTGTATCATTACATTGCTGATCATCATGTTGACAATCGCCACCATCATCACATTCCTCCTCACCTTGTTGACAATCATCACCACTATCATCATACCAGTCACTTTGGTTATCGTACTCATAATCATTTCCATCCCATTGATCTTCAAAATCAGACATATATTCATTATCAATGTCCATGGTATAGTGACAGGTGGTCTGTGGGGTTCTGGGTCCACAAAACTGAGTGAAGTGAAGAGAATCTGGAACAATTATAAAATTCACTAGTAAAATCACAAATTTGTTCTTCTCCACCGTCCCAAAATTCTGAGTCCTCGAAGAATGTAACCTACAAGATTTAGGGAACAAAAATAGCTTTGTAAAATGTCAACTTTGTTTCCTTGATCAATTTTGGCTTTTATACCACTACCACCATGTCAAGCTCGACATAATAATCACTTTTGTTTTTTACTGCGTCGCAATCTGAGGTCAAACGGAGAAGATATGACAGTTCAAAGAATCAAAAGATAAAATGTGAACAACTTGGGAGAAAGGGGTCCCTAAAAAAAAAGGTTTAATCAGGTGATTCAGCTCGATGAATTGAGCACTTTTTGTTCTTAGAAAAAAATTGGCCTAGGAAAGGGCCCTATAAGCATTGTCACGTAGGATGACAAATTTTTTGGCAATGGAAAATACAAAAATAAAATTATTTTTGCCCGCAGTCCTGCCCACATTGTTTTTTATGGCTAGCTATTATGTTATTGAGACGATTACAGTGACAATAGAAAGCCCTCGACGAGAGCTTTCCAACGACACCCAACATGACCCAGTTCCGAGCTACGGTGAAGAAGTTATGGCCAGTCAAAGTTATGGTCGGTCAACACTTGGTCAACCTGATATCGCTCTTGGGCGTAGTTGACTAGTTTGACCTGAGAGCGATATCAGGTTGACCAAGTGTGACCGACCATAACTTTGATTGGCCATAACTTCATTGTAGCTCAGAACTAGGTCATGTTGGGTGTTGTTGGAAAGCTCTCCTCGAGGGCTTTTTAATGGCACCGTAATAGTCTCAATCCAAATTGTCATTCAAAAGTTAAAACTTTTGTTTTGCTAAGCTGCATACTATACTACAACTAAAATGGCTTATTTACAGGCTGCCCCCGACCCAAAATTACAGTTTTTTTAAAAGAAAAGAAAACTAATTTGAAGGAGCTACGTTACGTAGATTTCAAATTTGAGTGCTTTGATTGGTCCATGTGGAAGAAACTTTTGAGAAAATAAAATAAAAAGTATCTTTTTAAAAGGCCCCTTTTCTGCTCAAATTTTCTAGGCTAATGATACATTGCGGTGATTTTAGAGCTACTAGTTTTCTACTACAACAAGTGCACATGAAGCTTAGAGTTAGTGTTTTTCATAATTCAATAGATAATTATGTGTTATTTATTCTTTACGACATTAATCACATTGCTAATGAACAGTTGCAAGATAAATTACATAAGTCACCAATACAACTTATGGAAAAGCTTTCTCAAGAGAGCATTCAATACTGCTTTGTTTTAAAGCATAACAAATTAATATATCAAATCTCTCCTTGAAGCCTAACGCACCTCATCTTCAACCAGAAGATGGTGATCACGCAAAGGCCTGGAGGATCAAAGATTAGAAGGCCTTAGCATGTATCACACTCAATCTGGCCGACTCCCAAATATCTCACGTTACCACATGCAAAACCTCTAAGGAAGCACTGGACTTGTTATCAAGTCTCTATGAGACCCACGATGTAACCATGAGATTACATCTTAGAAGGAAGTTCTTTACGCTTAGCATGTCTGATTCTACTGCCATCACTTCTCACATCAACAGCTTCAAGTCCCTATTAGATCAGTTATCAGCTGTAGGATGTTCTATTCAAGGTGACGATGCCGTCATGACCTTGCTTTCTTCTCTTCCAAAGTCCTATGAGCACTTTGTGGTGATGATCTTCACACAACCCGACCTCACCCTTCAAAATGTGATCGATCATCTTCTTCAAGAAGAAATGCGGAGAAAGACTAGCAGCCTGTCCATCAAAGACAAATCCATGGCTCTATACACCAAGAAGAAAGACTATTCCAAGGGCAAGAATCAAGTGCAACAGCAACAACATAAGCCTCACACTCAAGGTGAGCATGGTGGATCATGTAAGAAGCTTTTCTGCAGATATTGCAAGAGAGCTAATCACGACATCAAGGAGTGTCGTATCTGGATTTACAACAAGACAAATAAGCAGCAACAACAACAGCAGTCAGACTCCTCCAATGCGACCGGATTCAAGGAGCAAGACATACACTTGTTAATGGCTTACAACAACAACGAAGATTGTGATAGCTAGTACCTGGATAGCGGCGCTACCCAACACATGACCTCTCACAAGGAATGGTTTACGGAGTACACAACTTACAACAGAGACCCATTTATCTACCTCGAAGATTCTAGCACCATACGCGTGGAAGGCAAAGGAGCAGTGAAGATCAGCTTCAACAACGATCTGTCCATTTGTGTTTCTAACGTCCTTCATGTTTCTCAGTTGTCAAAGAACCTGTTATCAGTCTCTAAGATAACTGATGAAGGCTACACTGTTACTTTCTCATCTGAGCAGTGCACAATACTTGAGGAAGATACTACTCTGATTACATGCACTAGAGTCGAAATTCTTTACATACTCTCTAATTCAATTGCATTAGCTAGTATCTCTAATGAAAATGTAAATGACAGTGCTGTTCTGTGGCATAGTCGATTTGGACACGTGATTACCATATCACTTTCTTATATGCATTGTAATAATTTAGTTGATAGACTGAATTTTCCTTCTTCATTAGATAAGAAATCTTTTTTTTGTGAATCATGCATCTATGGGAAGCACTCTAGAAGCAAGTTTCCAAAATCACATTCCATCAAAACAATCCATGTATTGGATCTTGTACATAGCGATCTCTGTCTTCCAATGCCAACTCCGTTATTGGGAGATGCAATCTATTTTATCACTTTCATAGATGATTATTCTAGATGGTCTACAATCATGTTTATTAAGCAGAAATCTGAAGCCTTTGAATGTTTCAAGAGATTCAAGGCCATGGCTGAGACACAAACGACTACAAAAGTGAAGGCACTCCGAACTGATGGTGGTGGCGAATACATCTCTAACGAGATGTCTGATTACATGGCCGAACATGGTATTAGAAGACAATTCACCACTTCCTATTCACACAAGCCTTGTGTCCGCCATTTAACAATCTTTGGTTGCATATGTTTTGTTCACATTCCTAAACAGCTTAGGAAGAAGCTGGATTATAGGACAAATAAATGTATTTTCATTGGCTATCCTGATGAACATAAAGCTTATAAAGTTTGTGATCCATCCACCAATGTAGTATTTGTCTCTAGGGATGTAATATTTCAAGAACATACATACTATAATTTCAAACAACCATCGATAAACAATTCTATGTCATTTCATCCTATTTTACGTAGCATGGATTCTTCCAACGTTGATGTTCCTTCTACAGAACCTGCAGCTACAGCTACAGTAGCCGAGCAGCTGACAGTACCTGTCATCAGACCAGACCAAGCTAGCTCAAGCAGATCTGAAGAAATTCAAGAAGAAGCATCATCGCTTTTTGGTCAACCAAACATTCGCAGATCCTCACGGACTTGGACAGTTTCTGAGAGGTATGCACCTCAATCATTTTGGACTTCATCAGAAGAACTAGAGAGCCTAGCCAAAGCAATTAACTCCAAGGATGCTGTGAAGTGACAAAAAGCTATGGAAAGTGAGTACAACTCACTTTTGGCGAATCAGACCTGGACACTGGTCGACTTCTCCACTCACAAGAGAGTTATCAATAACAAGTGGATCTTCAAGAAGAAGATCAACTCTGATGGTTCCATTGCTAAATGGAAAGCATGGCTAGTGGCTAAAGGATTCACGCAAGTCCAAGGAGTGGATTATCAAGAAATTTTCAGTCCTGTCATCAAGATGCAGTCAATCAGGACTATGACTGCGTTAGCAGCCGCAGAAGACCTCGAAATACACCAAATGGATGTCAAGACAACATTTCTCAATGACAATGTTGAAGAGGAGCTGTACACCTTCCAATTGAAAGGATTCAAAGTCAAAGGCCAAGAGCACAAAGTGTGCAAGCTGCACAAAGCAATCTATGGTTTGAAATAGGCCGCAAGAGCATGGTTCGATAGAATCAACTCTTATCTCATTCAATTGGGATTTGCAAACAATTCAGCTGACTGTAATGTTTGTTCAAAGCATATAGGCACCAATTCACATAGCTCTTTACGTAGATGATGCATTTATTCTGTCTAACGACACTTCTCTACTGCACACTACTAAGAGTGATCTGTCAAGGAATTTGACATGACTGATTTAGGAGCAGTTCATTCTTTGCTAGGAATTCACATTACTAGAAATAAACTTCAGAAGAAGATCTATCTTAACTAGGAGGCATATCTAAAAGGCATTTTAGAAACATTTCATATTGTCTGATTGCAAACAAAACCAATTGCTACTGGATCCAAGTATAGTATTGACTAAACCTTCTTGTGCTGAGACTGATAGTGAAGTACTTGACTTAGCGAAGCCCTTGTCATTCACTAATCGGATCTCTAACATATGCAATGTTGTGTACTAGACCAGATTTAGCATACACTGTTAGCATGTTAAGTCAATTCATGTCTAATCCTAGGATCTCTCATTGGAAAGCATTAAAGAGAGGGATGCCAATATATTCAGGGAAGTTTAGATCACATCTTATGTTACGATGGAAATGCTCTCGACCCACTTGTCCTGCGAGGCTACTCCGACTCAGATTGGGGAGGAACAGTCTCTACCAGAACATCTACCTCCGAGTTTTGTTTCTATCTGGCAAGGGGACTGATTTCGTGGAACTCAAGGAAGCAGAAATCAGTCGCGCTTTCTTCGACCGACGCAGAGTACATCACACAACAAACTATAATAATAGAAAATTTGAATAAGATGAATGTAGACGTAAGTGATTTGTTTATCAAAATTTTGAATAAAAGACATGAAACACTTCTGCTATTTTACTTTGATAAGACAAAACAAACAACTTCACTTATTCTGCCATATAGATCGCTTATACATAGACTGTAATTGAGATAGTTTATTATAAATCGTCTATACTTATTAGTGGAATAACATATCAATTCAGAGAGAAAAGAATGAAGCCTAAACACTTAAAAGTTTTCAAAACTTAAATCTATACACTAGATCTATCCTTTTATAGTAGCTTACACAACTAGTAGGAATGAGCCATTATTCCAGTGCATCTAGGTGGCATTTGCCAAGTGACACTCCAAGATTTGTCGTAGATCTTCTTGGAGTTCCTGTAGATAAGATTTCAACCTTTTATTCGACATTGTCTCATTATTTTTTATTATTCAAACATCCTTTGAATTTCATTCGACAAGTGTGCAAACTTTAGTGTATTTTTGCATACCGTTCGAACTTGCATACCAAACTGCAAATTGTGAGAAAACACTATGTACACTTTATTATAGTTGATCCTCATAACAATTGATTTATATTGAAGATAGAAATCCAGCATTATCCCCTTAATGTGGATTCTAAAAAAGAAAGTCTTTTAAATTTAGCATATTGCTACATTTGGTATTATTGTCGATTGTTAATCCTTTGTGAAAATGTCTGCCGCCATGAGGCGTGTTTACAAACAATTAGAATAATCTCCCTTTGAAATACTTTGTCTATTTCAAAATGATACTTTATCTCAATGTGCTTGTTCTTTGAATGATGCTTGGGATTATTACAAAGTACATAAATGAATCCAAATACCAAGATTTGACATCTTGTTAGTCTTCCTTTGCCATAAACATTGTCTCATTTTTTTTCTTTGTCAAAGCCTTACATATATTTGATATGAATTAGCATGCTGTTGTTGCTCATTTTTTCTTGATTTGAGGATTCAACAATCCTCTAGAAAATGTCCTTGTCTTTTACAATATAAAATAAATCTTTTTTAAATTTGCAATACATGGATTAGTATTCAAACTTTTATCTTGTTTTGAATTGGAATTGGAATCCAAATTTTCTGCTTTATTTTTTGAAGTATTCCTGTTGAATTTCTTTGAATATAGGGCTTTAAATTATACTACACATTTAGAGGATGAAGCACCATTTCTCCTTATCTCTTCTTATAATAACATATAAGAAACTTTTGCTAGTGTGTAAGAACATGGGCATTCTTGTGAGAACTAGAGGTGTCTACACATATTCTCAATAGTTATCCATTTGAAAATGAGCAGATATAGTGAGGAAAGTTAAGACAAGAAACGTCTGAAGTCAAGGTAGGATGTATGAAGAATGTTTTAAGTCTACACATAGATAATCTAGATATTTGTCATATAAATTAGCTCTCACCTAGTAGAGTGAATAAGAAGAATATGTTTGTCTAGCATTCGCCAATGGTGTAGCTCATGAATTCACTATTTAGGTAAGTACCAATGTAAAATCATTAAGTGCTCACAATGAAAGTTTGTAAGTAGAAAGAGGGTTGTGAATGCACATAGTAACAAGTGCATAGTTAAATCAAAGTGCACCTCCTCCCACTAGTACTTAGGATATTTTTCAACAAATTTTTCTATCAAACCGTTGTGCCAAATAGTCCTCATTTTGAAAGATTGGTGAATATCTTGATTGTCTTTCTTTGAGCATACCAACCTCATTGACTTGATGGCCCATAGTTGCTTGTCCATTGATCAAGCTAAAGCATTGATGTAAGTCTTGTTTTGGACTATGATGATTAAAATGAGACTTGAAATGATGTTCAGTAAAGACTGGGACTTTACTGATATGTCAGGTTGGAAAATTGATTGTGGTTTTGGATCACATACCACATCCAGATGGTGAATGTCATCTAAATCAACATCAACACCTGTTACAATTGATCCATTATCATATTTTTCACTCGAATCTTGTTGACTATCATGTGTAGAATATTGTTAAGAAGTTCAATATGTCGGACGAGTCGGACAAGTCGGATATATGGGCTTTGCCTTTTCCCTTGAGGTCGATAAACTGATCTTCGATGAAGATGACAACCCGGCTAGTGAATATCTTCGACTCAATAGGATCAAACAACTTGTAAGCTTGGTCCGAAGTAGTGTAGCTGATGAAAATACATTTGATACTCTAAAAGTCGAGCTTCTTTCTAAGATCATGTGGTACTTGCGCATAAGTTGTACATCCAAAAACTCAAAAGTTCGATAAAGAAGGTTTGGTACATGATTGTCCTTGATTGATTCAGCCTCTGATTCGATGCAGACTGCTTGGAGCCTTTCTGCTTCTGTCGTTTTGAGCCTTTGTTGACATATAGAGCATGAGATGAAGAAGTAGACGAAGTGTCATGACTTCTTCGATTATCCTCTTACAGCAACATAGTGATAACTCTGGTAAGAGTTAAATCTGAGTGTGTCGATATGATCATCACTCTGTTCTCATATGTAGAGGGCAGGCTTGAAAGCAATGTCATAATTGCGTCTTGATCAACTGATCCGACAACGGCCATCTGTTGCAAGAGATTTTTAAACTGGTTAATGTGACTCTGAAGAGGATCACTATTCAACATCTTGAGTGTGAAGAATAACCTTCGTAGATGTAACTTGGTAGCTATGTCTCTTACATCATATAGCGAGTTCATGTTGTCCCAAACTTCTTTTAGAGTTTTGTCTTCAGCTATGTGGCCAATCTGAGTATCTGATATATTGAGGATAATAAGCGCAAAAGCTTTCTCATCCTTCGATTTCAACTTTGAGTTGTCTGTGTCGTCTTCAGGCTTTACTTCGATACCTGTAACAACATCCCACAACTCGTTTGCAATTAGCAATGTCTTTATCTTAAATTTTCACAAATGATAATTGGATCCATTCAGCATGTCTGCGATAAGACCGGCTTTACTTTGAGAATCCATCTGGAACTTTAGTTTGCTGTCAATTCTATCGATGAAGTAAAGAGACGATAATACCGTGTTGCGTTACAATTGGAAATCAATTCTCTGATACTGAAACAAATGCTATGAACTGAAGAATATGATATCAATTTGATATCACGAAAGATATCAAGTATTACAGCTCTAATATAATAGATCGGTTTGATACCATGTTGGAAAGAGGTGAACATCCTTCACCAGATCGGTACTGTTGCTGAAAAACGACGTGTCGTCGACGTACAAGGTGATAATAATGAAGGAATGTTGCATTGACTTGAAATAAACATTGGATCGGTATTGCTTGGTTGGAAACCGTGTTGGATGAAAAATGTGTTAATCTTCTAAAACCAAGCTCTTATTGATTGCTTCAAGCCATAAAGTGCCTTATGGAGCTTAAAAGAGCAATTCAACAAAGTCGAAGTAAGTAAATGACTTCATTGAGCGCGACGGAAGAAATCTACTTTCATGTACATGACTACGCCTATCAATATTGAACAAATGTAGTGATAAAAATCACATTCAATCTTTAACAACTAACTTTGAAATTGCTAGCAACTAAGTGATTACGTAGCCAAACATAAATCATTGAATTGTCAGACAAATAATAAGAGATTATCAGTTACAAAAGAATTATAGAGATGCATGCATATTGATATGTTTCTGAATGCAATAAAAGATAGATTGATTCAGTAAAAGAAACAAATTAGAATGAACTGAACACAAAGGAATTCTGGATCAAAGCTGCGTGAGTTATCTTTGAGTGACTGTAACTCTGTCTGAATTAAGCACTTCCGCTAATAAGCAGTAATCGCAATAGCAAACTCTAAATCAACTCGAAAGAACTGAGCTAGAATGCTCAAGAGTGTTCAAGTTTAGAAACTTGAGAGAGGTGCTAACTTGTAAAATGTAGAAGCATGTTTGGTTTTTGATAAGAAATGAATACTCTTTATCCATAGCTTCTTTCTAGAGAATCGAGCTGACCGAGTGCCTCTTCGACAATCGTCAACTCCTGAACAAGGTAGGCTGCAGACTCGTCAATATACCTTATAGGTGGTTTGCTAACTCTTGTCGATCTTCTGGGTGATAGTGGAAGTTGATCATTTTCATCATGCTATAGTTGTTGAATTGCATCATCATCATCTTCGGATTCGTCGTTGATATGTTGTTCGTCGAGAGTAGACGAGCTTGGACCTTCGATAGGAATAGTCAACTGAGGAACTTCGAAGTTCAATATGTCGGACGAGTCAGACAAGTCGGAGATATGGCCTTTGCTTTTTCCCCTGAGGTCGATAAACTGATCTTCGATGAAGACGACAACCCGGCTAGTGAATAACTTCGACTCGATAGGATCAAACAACTTGTACGCTTGGTCCGAAGTAGTGTAGCTGATGAAAATACATTTGATACTCTAAAAGTCGAGCTTCTTTCTAAGATCATTTGGTACTTGCGCATAAGCTGTACATCAAAAAACTCGTAAGTTTGATAAAGAAGGTTTGGTACATGATTGTCCTTGATCTTGATTCAGCTTCTGATTCGATGCAGACTACTTGGAGCCTTTCTACTTCTATCGTTCTGAGCCTTTGTTGACATATAGAGCATGCGATGAAGAAGTAGACGAAGTGTCATGACTTCTTCGATTATTCTCTTGCAGCAACATAGTGATAACTCTGGTAAGACTTAAATCCAAGTGTGTCGATATGATCATCACTCAGTTCTCATATGTAGAGGGCAGGCTTGAAAGCAATGTCATAAGTGCATCTTGATCAACTGATCCAACAAAGGCCATCTGTTGCAAGATATTTTTAAACTGGTTAATGTGACTCTAAAGAGAATCACTATTCGACATCTTGAGTGTGAAGAATAACCTTCGTAGATGTAACTTGGTAGCTACATCTCTCACATCATATAACGAGCTCATGCTGTCCCAAACTTCTTTCGAAGTTTTGTCTTCAGCTATGTGGCCAATCTGAGTATCTGATATATTGAGGATAATAAGCGCAAAAGCTTTCTCGTCCTTCGATTTCAACTTTGAGTCGTTTGTGTCATCTTCAGGCTTTACTTTGATACCTGTAACAACATCCCACAACTCGTTGGCGATTAGCAAGGTTTTTATCTTAAATTTTCACAAATGATAATTGGATCCATTCAGCATGTCTGCGATAAAACCGACTTTACTTTGAGAATCCATCTGGAACTTCAGTCTGCTGTCAATTCTATCGATGATGTAAAGAGACGATGATACCGTGCTGCGCTACAATTGGAAATCAATTCTCTAATACTGAAACAAATGCTATGAACTGAAGAATATGATATCAATTGGATATCGCGAAAGATATCAAGTATTACAGCTCTAATATAACAGATCGGTTTGATACCATGTTGGAAAGAGGTGATGAGATGAAAGAGAGCAATTCGACAAAGTCGAAGTAAGTAAACGACTTCATTGAGCATGGCGGAAGAAATCTACATTCCTGTGCATGACTACGCCTATCAATATTGAACAAAAATAGTGATAAAAATCACGTTCAATATTTAACAGCTAACTTTGAAATCACTAGCAACTAAGTGATTACGTAGCCAAACATAAATCATTGCTTCTTTCCAGAGATCGGAATTGGGTTGACCGAGTGCCTCTTCGACAGTCATCGGCTCCTGAACAAAGTAGGCTACAGACTCGTCGATATACCTGATAGGTGGTCTGCTAACCCTTGTCAATCTTCTGGGTGATAGTAGAAGTTGATCATTTTCATCATGTTACAGTTGTTGAACTGCAACATCATCATCTTTGGATTCGTCGTTGATATGTTATTCATCGAGAGTAGACAAGCTTGGACCTTCGACAACAATAGTCGACTGAGGAACTTCGAAGTTCAATATGTCGGACAAGTCGGATATATGGACTTTGTCTTTTCCCTTGAGGTCGATAAACTGATCTTCGATGAAGATGACAACCCGGCTAGTGAATATCTTCAACTCGATAGGATCAAATAACTTGTAAGCTTGATCCGAAGTAGTGTAGCTACTGAAAAACTTGGAAATTCGCGGGACCCTGGGGTAACGGAGAAAAAAAAGCCGAGAGGAGATACATTTGATACTCTGAAAGTCGAGCTTCTTTCTAAGATCATGTGGTACTTGCGCATATGTTGTACATCCAAAAACTCGTAAGTTCGATAAAGAAGGTTTGGTACATGATTGTCTTTGACCTTGATTCAGCTTCTACAGACTGCTTGGAGCCTTTCTGCTTTTGTCATTTTGAGCCTTTGTTGACATATAGAGCATGAGATGAATAAGTAGACGAAGTGTCATGACTTCTTCGATTATCCTCTTGCAGCAACATAGTGATAACTCTGGTAAGAATTACATCTGAGTGTGTCGATATGATCATCACCCAGTTCGCATATGTAGAGGGCAGGCTTGAAAGCAATGTCATAATTGTGTCTTGATCGACTGATCTGACAGCGGCCATCTGTTGCAAGAGATTTTTAAACTGGTTAATGTGACTCTGAAGAGAATCACTATTCGACATCTTGAGTGTGAAGAATAACCTTCGTAGATGTAACTTGGTAGCTACGTCTCTTACATCATATAGCGAGCTCATAATGACCCAAACTTCTTTCGAAGTTTTGTCTTCAGCTATGTGGCCAATCTGAGTATCTGATATATTGAGGATAATAAGCGCAAAAACTTTCTCATCCTTCGATTTCAACTTTGAGCGTCTGTGTTGTCTCCAAAATTTACTTCGATACCTATAACAACATCCCACAACTCGTTGGCGATTAGCAAGGTCTTTATCTTAAATTTTCACAAATGGTAATTGGATCCATTTAAGACCGGCTTTAGTTTGAGAATCCATCTGGAACTTTAGTGAGTTGTCGATTGTATCGATGACGTTAAGAGAGAGATATCGTGCTGCACTACAATTGGAAATCAATTCTCTGATACTAAAACAAATGCTATGAACTAGAGAATATAATATCAATTTGATATCGTGAAAGATATTAAGTATTAGAGCTCTGATATGACAGATCGCTTTGATACCATGTTGGCTAGAGGTGATGAGATGAAAGAGAGCAATTCGACAAAGTCAAAGTTAAATTCGACTTCATTGAACGCGATGGAAGAAACCTACTTTTCTGTGCATGAGTACGCATATCAATATTGAACAAAAGTAGTGATAAAATCACGTTCAATCTTTAGCAGCTAACTTTGAAGTCGCTAACAACTAAGTGATTACGAAGCCAAACATAAATCATTGAATTATTAGACAAATAATAAGAGATTATCAGTTACAAAAGAATTACAGAGATGCATGCATACTGATATGTTTCTGAACGCAATAAAAGATAGATTGATTCAGTAAGAGAAATAAATCAGTATGAACTGAACACAAAGAAATTGCGGATCAAAGTTGCATGAGTTATCTCTGAGTAACTGTAACTATGTCTGAATTAATCACTTCCGCTAATAAGCAGTAAGCGCAGTAGCAAACTCTAAATCAACTCTAAAGGACTGAGTTAGAATGCTCAAGAGTGTTCAAGCTTGGAAGCTTGAGAGAGATGCTAACTATGCTTTGATGATACTTGTAAAATGTAGAAGTATGAGCAGCTATTTATACTAAACAAATGCGACAACGTCCAAGTAGTAGGACAACTAATTAGGTCGCAGATCATAATGGCCAGTGGGCCATAGTGAGCTGACATCCATCCAGTTGGTAATTCCTGGAAATTTACTTGCTATAATATTAGGGCATGTCTTTAGCTTCAAGACGAGTGGAACGTTAACTGTCACAATCAATCGACATGGCCGAAGTCTCCGGAGTGGCCGAAGTGGCTGCAATTACCAAAGTGGCCAAAGTCTCCGAAGTCACCGAAGTGTCCGAAGTCTTCGAAGTTTGTTGATGATGTCAATAAATGTCGGAGCCACCCGTGAGCCATTGTTGAGTAGTTCTGCATAATGTGTAGAAACACGAAGAAAACTGTAGGTATGGACAATGAGTTGGATGAAGATTAAAAGTCGAATAGTCGATTAGTAGGAGAATAATCCAATACTCCCCCTTAATCTGAATTCATAAATGCCTTGACCTTCAAACTTAAATCTACACAAAACTTTCTTTGTGCATCCAAGCTTAATGCTTTGGTAAAAATATCTATTGTCACATCTTGCGTTCGACTGTGTTGCAAGTTAACCTCTTTGTTGAGAAATTTGCTTCTGACGTAGTGATACTTGACTTCAATGTGCTTACTTTTGGATGAAACCTAGGGTTGGCCGATAAGGCAATGGCACTTTGACTATCACAAAATAAAATCGTCGGAGCATATTGATTCAGACCGATATTTGAAAGTAAGTTCCTCAACCAAATTGCTTCCTTTGTAGCTTGTGAGACTGCGATATACTCTGATTTAGTGGAAGATAGAGCTATCGGTGATTGCTTGCGACTGTTCCATGAAATAGGACCATTGTTGAGGAAGAATGAAATCCAGAAGTGGATTTACGAGTGTCTACATATCCTACCCAACTTGCATCTGTGTAGCCACTGAGTAAATTGAGTTTATCGTTTCGTAACAAATGCAAAAGTCCATAGTAGCTCAAAGATATCTCATAACTCTGATAAGAGCTTTCCAATGTGTTATACCAGAGTTAGTCATAAACTGACTTAGGGAGCTGACTGCAAAGACTATGTCTGGTCTGGTACAGATCTTGGTGTACATAAGAGATCCTATTATCGAATGATAAGGATACTCACGCATCTACTCCTTCTGTTCGATTGTTCAAGGACATTGGTCCTTCAACAATTTGAGACTCTGGTTCCTTTGGTGAGAGAGCTAACTTGCAATTAACTAGATTATATCTGACTAACATATTGTAGATGTACATCTGCTGAGTAATGTAAATCAATTTTCAATTTCTATCTCTTTGGATTTGAATACCAAGACAGAAATGAGCTTTGCCCATATCAGTCATGTCGAATTCACAAGATAACTGTCTTAGCTTCTTTTATCAGATTGATACTGTTGCTGAAAAGCAGTGTGTCGTCCACATACAAAGTGATGATGATAAAAGACTGCTGCACTATCTTGAAGTAAACATTCTTGGTAGTTATGTCTCTCACATCATATAGCGACCTCATGATGTCCCAAACTTCTTTCGAAGTTTTGTCTTCAACTATGATGCCAATCTGAGTATCTATTGAGGATAATAACCGAAAAAGTTTTCTCATCCTTCGATTTCCACTTTGAGTCATTTGTGTCGTCTTCAAGCTTTACTTCGATACCTGTAACAACATCCCACAACTCGTTGGCGATTAGCAAGGCCTTTATCTTAAATTTTCACAAATGATAATTGGATCCATTCAGCTTGTCTGCGATAAGACGTCCATCTAGAACTTTAGTCTGTTGTCGATTGTATCGATGACGTTAAGAGAGAGATATTGTGCTACGCTACAATTGGAAATCAATTCTCTGATAGTGAAACAAATGCTGAGCTGAAAAATATGATATCAATTTGATATCGCGAAAGATATCAAGTATTAGAGCTCTGATATGACAGATCGCTTTGATACCATGTTGGAAAGAGGTGATGAGATGAAAGAGAGCAATTCGACAAAGTCGAAGTAAGTAAACGACTTCATTGAGCACGACGGAAGAAATCTATTTTCCTGTGCATGACTACGCCTATCAATATTGAACAAAAGTAGTGATAAAAATCACGTTCAATCTTTAACAACTAACTTTGAAATCGCTAGCAACTAAGTGATTACGTAGCCAAACATAAATCATTGAATTATCAGACAAATAATAAGAAATTATCAGTTACAAAAGAATTACAGAGATGCATGCATACTAATATGATATTGAACGCAATAAAAGATAGATTGATTCAGTAAAAGAAACAAATCAGAATGAACTGAACACAAAGGAATTGCAGATCAAAGCCGCGTGAGTTATTTGTGAGTAACTGTAACTCTTTCTGAATTAAGCACTTCCGCGAATAAGCAGTAAGCGCAGTAGCAAACTCTAAATCAACTCTAAAGAACTGAGCTAGAATGCTTAAGAGTGTTCAAGCTTGAAAGCTTGAGAGAGATGCTAATTGATGATACTTGTAAAATGTCGAAGTATGAACAACTATTTATACTAAGCAAATGCGGCAACGTCCAAGTAGTAGGACAACTAATTAGGTCGTAGATCATAATGGCCAGTGGGCCAGTGGGTCATAGTGAGCTGGCATCAATCCAGTTGGTAATTCCTAGAAATTTACTTGCTATAAGAATAGGGCAAGTCTTTAGCTTCAAGACGAGTGGAACGTTAACTGTCACAATCGATCGACCATTCTTCATAAAGTTTTCTAGACCATGATTGTTACGTCTATGTCCCCTACATGAAGGATTCAAAATAGTCATTGACAAAGATATTCGATATTCTAGTGTACGAGATTATTATCTATACCACGTCATTCCAGACTAGGCCAAAAATGTAATTACAAACTTTGTGAGGGCTCATATGCTCTAATTGGACCTATGGGGCTAGTGCATGGTGATTGACAGTTTTTTGTGAAAAAATAGGAGATCAAATGCTTTCGCATGGCCTTGGGAGATCCTAGAGAGAATAGTCCTCTGCTTTTCGGGCCCATATATCTTGTAGGAACTCGCCCATCTCCTCCATATTTCTATTTTCAAAAGCCAGGATCCTCTCCTCTCTTGCACTCAGTCACTGTGGCTCGGGGGTGAAGCGGTTAGAGATTTGACTATCCGTTTTTGTTGGTTGGGTGGTTTGGCTCCATGGTATCCTTTTGATTGCATGCAATAGGATCTTGAGAGATCTTCACTTGGCAATCATGTTGGATTTTAATGCTCAGGACTAAATCCACTCAGAGCAAATCAACTTCTCTTTGTGAAAGTTGTATTATCAACAAACATGCTAGAAGTCCATTCAATTATGATTCAGTCCATTCATCCAAAGGTTTGCTAGATCTTGTACATAGTGACATTTGTGGCCCTATGCAGACTGCTTCCACATAGAGGAGCCATTTACTTTCTAACCTTTATTGATGATTTTCTCGAAGAACTGTTATCTACTTTCTGAAAAAACAAATCTGAAGCATTCAAATTTTTCAAACAGTTCAAGACATCTGCTGAAATCAGACACAAAGAAAAAGCAAGGCTCTACGTATTGATGGAGGGAGATAATTTATCTCCATCGAATTCAAGGAGTTTTGCAAGGCAAATGGAATACACCAACAATTTACAACCAACTATTCACCTCAGTCCAATGGTATAGCTGAAAGGAAGAATCAGACACTAATCAAAAGTGCCAAGAGCATGCTGGCCCATGTCTCTCTTCCAAAGAAATTCTGGACAGAAGTATCACGACTGCTGCCTATCTATAGAATCGATCCATTACAAAAGCTCTAACCGGCAAAACACCTTATGAGGTATGGACAGGATCGAAACCCTCAAACACATTTGAGTTTTTTTTATGCATTGCTTACTCTCATATCTCTGCTGATTTAAGGAAGAAGTTAGACGATACCAACAAAAATTTTATTTTCATTGGCTATTCTCCATACCACAAGGCATACAAACTCTACAATCCGAACACACAGAAGTCGTTCACAAGTAGAGATGTCATCTTAGTGGAAGATTAGTTCATCGACCACATCCCAGAGTCGAAACCAGCTCCAAGATCGAACATCAAAAAATCGATACAAACTCAGATAGTGAGTCAGA
Organism: Diphasiastrum complanatum; assembly: GCA_029204225.1. NCBI lineage: Eukaryota > Viridiplantae > Streptophyta > Lycopodiopsida > Lycopodiales > Lycopodiaceae > Diphasiastrum > Diphasiastrum complanatum. The sequence continues at coordinate 76,756,358 of CM055094.1, forward strand.
TCTTCAACGAGTCGAATCGCATCAGAGGATCAAAGTTCAACCCAGAAGATCGAATCGATCCAGACATCCTCCATCCCGATTCATGGATGATCCAGCCTACTATTTCGTAAAGAAACCATGCACTGTATCAGAGGCAATCTCAACTCGAGGTGTTGATCAATGGAAAGCCGCTATGGACACATAATTTGATTCTCTAATTGAAAATCAGACATGGACTGTAACAGAGCCGCCAAATGATCGAAATCTGATTCCATGAAAATGGATATTCAAAGCAAAGTATGATGTTGAAGGAAAACTGAATCGATACAAGGCTAGACTGGTCATCAAAGGTTTTTCACAGATTTCAGATCTAAATTATTCAGAGACTTTCAACCCTGTTGTTAAACATACTTCAATCCAACTATTACTCTCCTATGCAACTGTAGCCGATCTCGAAGTCCACCAAATGGACGTCCAAACAGCCTTTTTGAACGAGACTATCGCAAAGGAGATCTACATGTTGCAACCAAAGGGATACAAGCTCAAGGGTAAGGAGCATCTCGTCTACAAAATCCACAAGGTTCTGTATGATCTGAAATAGTCACCAAGAGCCTGGTTTCAGAAGATAAATGCATTTCTAATTTAAAATGGTTTTATTCCAAACTCGACAGACTCGAATGTCTATTTCAAGTCTGTTTCGACTTCCTTCATAAGCATCACCTTATATGTAGACGATACGTTATTGTTTAGTAACAATCTAAATCTCTTGAAGAATAAAAAATGCGCATGCTAGCCCAAGATTACAAGATGACTGATATGGGTCCAGCTTCTTTCCACTCAACCCAGGTCTGAAACTATCAAAGGAACAATGTCCTCAAACCGAGGTAGAAAAGGAAGAAATGAAACATATCCATTTCACTCCATTATCGGCTCACTGATATATGCAATGCTCTGTACTCGACCCGATCTTACATACTCAATCAGTTCACTTAGTCAGTTCATGTCAATTCCAGGGCCCGAATCCAGGGCCAATCCATTAGAAAGCACTCATGAAGGTCATGAAATATATCCAAGTAACATTATCCATTTTACAAATAGTTGGGAGTTGAGCATAGGTCTCCACACTCTTATCCAAGATGTAAGCAATCTGTAACAATGCACAAAAGAACAACAGTTGTGTGTGGACAAAATTGCACTCTTGATTACCAGCCTGTGCTCCAAATGTATGTCTAGTATATGGTTTACCCGATTCAATTTGCTACTTATTAGGTTACTGGCTTTGGCCCTTAACATTGTGAATACTTCTAGTTTTTAGTCAATCTGTCTTGTAGCACTCACTTCCATGTGGATCACAAGTACTTTGAATTTTTTCGTCGAAACATCATCCTTTTTTATGTAAAATGATGATGCTTAACTTACCATCTGAAATTTTTAGCCTACTGAAGTAAACTTCAAAAAGCTTCATGATTTTTTAACGCCTTGATAATCTCATCGAGCCATTCTCATATGTAACCCAACGGGGTTGCCTCAACTGGTTAGCTTGGCATCCAAAGTTTCTTTGGTCCCAGGTTCGAGCCTCCCCTTGGAAACCAAGAAGCATTCTCATATGTAGGGTTGCCATTCTAACAGGTAAATATTTAGCCTCATGGATAGTATGCTAATTCAATGCAATTATTTCTTTAACATTCAAAGAACTAGTGTCACAAGCTCAACTCACTTTTCACAATCCAGGTAATTTTAACATACCACATACTTGGCGGTTCATTGTTTTCTTCTTCTTTCTTCTTTCTTTTATGAGGCTTTTGAGGTTTCGTAGTTGAATAAGCAAGAAAGAAGATTTAAAATACTTCCATTTTGGATAGATAGTGTCAAAAAAGTGCGCAAAAACGGGCTTTTAGCAGATCAATCTCAAAGGCTACTCAAGCTTATCACTAGTCTGCCTTGAGTCAAATTACGTTGAAAACTTGGGAAGCAAGCCTTGAGAGGCTCAAAGGCTTATCCACAAGATTTTGACTTATTCAGAGCTAGAAAACCTTGCGCAAAGAACTGTGTGAACTGAAGCTTTGACGGGATTAAGGATTAAATCACATATATTCCATAAAAAAAACTGGGTACTTGTGTGTGTGCATGGATATAGTTCTTGTGTGCAGAGGAAAGGGTGTTGAGTTTGGAAAAACTTTGCAAATTATCTTTTCAAGAGTAAAGAGAGTGTAATGTGTGGTTTCAAATGTGTCAGGTGGGGTGCTCTTTAGTTTTAACCTACAGGGTAAAATATTTCCACTTAGGGCAAAATTAGACTATGCAACAAGTCTAATTGCTTAGTCTGTTGTTGGGTTCAATGAGGATCTTATCACCCATTTCTATGCCTTGGCAAGTGAGATGGCATGCACATGACCACCCCTCTTTCAAAATGAGGCTGGTACGTGATAATGAAACACTGCAAGCTGATTGGCCACTTTGAATCACCACCATGCCATTCGCCCATTTTTCTGATGTTGCCCCTGGTAACTCAACTTGCCAGGCAATGTCCCCAGGTACAAGAAATCACAAGTTGCCCTACATGGAACAAGGTCCTTGCCATCATGAATGTCGCATGGTGGCAACAATAGCTCAATCTGAAAGGGAGATAGCCCTTTTTCCATGTTTAGGGCAATGTTAGGGCCCCAACAACCCTTAATTTCACACATAGTTGCATTGCGTTTCTGAAACGCGTTTCAAAATCGCGTTCAGAAACGCATTTTGGAAATTTTTGAAAAAATTCCAAAAACGTTTTTTTTTTTTAAAAATTGGGTTTTTTTTTTTGGGCAATATGGATATCAGATGAAAGCTCTAATTAAGAGCATAATTACTGTGTAATTTGCCGACTGTTTCGGATGCAGGATGGTCCAGTTCAGGTGCATTAATCCATGTTGGGTTCTGTGAAGGATAAAAATTCAAAACTAACCTCTAGCATGTCTGTTACGATCACAGATGGTCCCAGTAAGTGTGTTTTCGCTCAGGGAGTGGAAGGCCAAGTCATGAAGAGGTCTTACCGTTGGGCGTCGCCCCCCAAACCCCCCACCGAACCCCCTGAGCATTTATTGAAAACCAGAGCAAATAACAACCACATAGCTATTGAAAATAAGATCTGTTTGTGCCCCATCTACTGCACTTCTTAGAGGCAAAACGCTCGTTTGACCATTGATCCCCTAAAAAATTTTCAGCCATAAGCTATTTTTCCGAAATATATATATATATATATATATATATATATATATATATATATATATATATTTGCGATTCTAGGAGGAGAAATGCGTTTTTCAGAAACGCGGTTTCCGAAACGTCTCCTCCCAGAAACGCGATTCTGTGCAACTATGATTTCACATATGAGTAGTACCCACCTAATATAAGAAATATGTCGGAATGCCATACAGGATAGCTTAGCAAATAAATGAAATAGTTTTATGACTAGAGGGAAAACAACTTCCGCTTTTTGAGAGTAAAATATTCCCAATGGTCAGTATTGTGCATGTATTTTGCATCTAAGTTATGATGAAGTGAATAAACCCCCTACTGGGAATCCTCCACTTTGATGTGGAACCACCACCTTCATAGCATACCCATAGCTCACCCTTGTAGTACGAGTGAACAGTAAACGTGCTTTCTGTACAAAGTACATTGCTTCTACAGCAATTCATTTTCCAATGTCACATATATCCCCAAAAGGTATCTTCTTACTTGGACTCAAAATACAAGCCTCATAAATTGTCTTCTTACTGGGACTTCAAATACAAGCCTAACGAGTCCAGTACTCTTACTGTCGTAATGAACCAAACCGCTGAGCTGAGATGCTATTACAGAATAGCTCCAGTTAAAAATCTGTGGTTCAAAACAGCATCTGCTATTGGGCGTTGCCGATAATCAGGATTCAGCATAACCTAAAACCACAGATTGATACAGAAAAAAGAGAAAATAAGAAGCATTCCGAGTTGGCCACAGGATGTATAAAAAGAATGTGTAAAAAGGCTCGAGATAAAAACAAAAAAGACCTCCAAAGATTAGATAAAGTAAGGTCATATCAATTTGAATAATTCGCAATTCAAGAAAACCATTGTTTATAGATTAAGGAAAGATTGCCTACCTAAGAGACAATGGAATACATACCTGAAGGAGCTCCCATCCAGCCCCATCATCCAGTTCAAGAAATTGTACTGCTTCTGCCCACCTATCATCTGCTAAACAGTACCTAACGATTCATTGCACCAAAAATTATTGGCCACTTTCATGGCTCATTAGAAACTTTCACTGAGCAGAGCTGTATAAACCATTCACCCTTGATCAGTCAAACGACTTTCATTGTTGTAGGGCATTTCTTGATACTTACTTTTTAGGTGGTATAAAACATACCAAAACTGCTTTGCAAGTGGTTTAGTCAATTGTATTTAATCATAAATATAACAAACAGGTTCCAGAAGCTGACATTTTTCAGTATGAATGCTTACTCTCGTGCTGCTCTTATGTCTAGTTGAAAGGTGCTTTCCAATAGTCTCTGCATGTTAGTACAGAAAATATGGAAGCTGTCAAGAGAAGAACCTGGATAATAGTTGTGTCATGTAAGCTCTACAAACATTTGATATATGCATTTTGCACAACCGTGTGGAACAATCGTGAGTAGGACAACTATGCACATTCCCCAAGAGTACTACATTTAAAAAACACAAAAGCCATGAAACCAGATGAAAAATGATAATTCCAAGTCTGGAAAAGGAAAATGATAATTCCAAGTTTGGAAAAGGAAACTTCAAAATCGATATAGTGAATCAACCTGTAGTGAAGGACCATCGATGCTACCAGGTTCGCTGAGAGACGCAAAGACAATATAAGCTAAGAGAAGACCACCAGCATATCTGCAATGTATTGTCATAACTTCATTCAGGGTGCTCCAAAGATCTTATATTCTATCAATAAGTAGGCATGAAAAAAGATGGGGCAAAGACAGTTTCTAGGAGGATATTGCACAAAACATTAAGGTAAGTAAGTACTCACATATCATCTGCGAGGCCAAATGCTTTGCGCTCCAGTGCCATACGTGCACCGGCTGCCGATGCTCTAAGCCACAAACCCTCTGAGAGTGATGCGGCAGCAGATTCGAGTGAAACATCTTTTGCTGCAAAACTCAAGCTGGGGTCTCTATTACTTGAACCCCCAAATGCAGCAGTTCCAAAGAGAGCTTGATCACTAGATGCAAAAAACATGCATTGTTAAAATTTTCATGTGCTAAAAGAATTGCCTTCTGAAACAATTTGAAACATAAGACAAGTTCACAATCAAATCACTTGCAGACCGGGAAGCATGTCATAATTTTGTTAAACTTTCCTGGAGAATGCTTGCTCTATCTCCACGGCTGGGGCGTTTATGGCCACGAGGAGGGGTTCAAATTTTTTAAAATTTGTTTTTTATTCTAAGTGATTCTGGATCCGGAAACGCATTTCAAAAAACGTGTTTCTGGGCAACTATGATTATACATATATCAATACATATATCAATGGTCCCACGGAACTGGTTTCGTGGGACCTATAGGTACCGAACAGTTTCGTACCACAAAAACCTTTTTTTTTTAAAATTTAATCTAGAATGTATTTTTTTAAACCATTTTAGGTTGAAATTTTTTCTGTGAGGGGCACGAGCTAGGGAGAGAAAAAAATTTGCATTTTGATCAATTTGATGGCCATTTTTTCCTGTCATCAGATCTGCAGGACGGTAGCTAGCATTGTGAGGAGATCGACAGTGGTCCGGGCAGACACAGTACCATACATTTCTCGTTACGTGCATTTTTCTTTTTCACCTACAATTTTACTTGCTTTTTCTCCATTAGTTGTAGATTCGTCATCGTCACTGGCATACCATAGTTTTGCGTTGGCATGTTCTGAGTTTCGAGGACACGTGTGTCTGAGATGTTCCTTCCACTTTTCCGAGGTGTTAGGGTTTAGGGTTGTGTCTTTTTGCATTCCAGTTAGCCACCACCATGCCGTCATCAGAGTTGATTGGATTATGGTCGGAGATAGACATGCTCGAGGGTAGGTACGAATCGTAGAGCGGTGCCAAGAGATGACGGTGGCGGAACGGAGAGAGTGAGCACCCTAACGAGGCTCAAGGCCCACCTGCTGGGGATCACTAGGGCTGACGAGTCACAGTTGGGAGCGACTCCTTGCATCAGCGTCCACCAACACAAAATCCATATCTGCCCATGCACAGTACCGCATGCCGCTTCACATGCTTCCACGCTGTCGTGTGCTCCCATTCCACCACACAGAGGCCATGCCACACATGGTCGGGTTAGGTAGTAGACCATGCCAGCTCCAACGGGCCTACCTTCCTTGAAGCCTTTTTGAAGCCTTTTCTGGGGCAGATACTCATCGCTTAGAGTGAGCACCCTAACGACGCTCAAGGCCCACTTGCTGGGGATCACTAGGGCTGACAAGTCACGATTGGGAGCAACTCCTTGCATTAGCATCCCAGTAGATGTGGGCTAGCGCCTCTTGGAGCAATACGAAGATGGAATTGCCAGACACGGCTTTCTCGGAGAGGGGATACCTGGCATCAAGACAACATCCATATCTGCCCATGCACAGTACCGCATGCCACTTCACATGCTTCCACGTCATCGTGTGCTCCCATTCCACCATCGTGTGCTCCCATTCCACCACACAAAGGCCATGCCACACATGGTCCGGTTAGGTAGTAGACCATGCCACGCTCCGTCGGGCCTACCTTCCTTCAAGCCTTTTCTGGGGCAGACATTCATCGTTTTCGGTGGATAGCGTCCCGAATGTCGGATAGGAGGTGGTCACAGGTTCGTGAATCTGATACGAACCAGACGGACCCATTGCTGCTCATCTTCAGCATCTTTGTTCATAAATCCCCTTCATGCCCGAAAGAACGCTATTAGGGCATAGAAAATGGACTAGTTTTCAGCTTTCCTGTCCAGGGGTCGAGTATCTCCGAAAGGAGTCGGTTTCTCTTTTGAACGGCCAACTACGGAGTTCGGAACGTCCATGCAAAGTCCAGCCCCATAAAAGGCTTCAAGGAAGGCAGGCCGGTGGGGACCAGGCACTCGTCATTTTCGGTGATAGCATCCTGAACGTTAGATAGGAGGTGGTCACAAGTTCGTGAACTCGATACGAATGAAATGGATCTATTGTTGCTCATTTCCGACGTCATTTGCCCAAAAACGCCGATCGTGCCGGAGAGAACACTATTAGGGCATAGGAAATGGACTAGTTTTCAGCTTTCCCATCCATGGATCCAATATCTCCGAATGGAGTCGATTTCTCCTGCTTTCTATTCTAGCCACTGGGCAACGTCAAGGGGAACCAACAAGAATAGACCAGACGCTAAATGGCCAAGTACGGAGTTCGGAATGTCCATGCAAAGCCCAGCCCCAGAAAGGGCCCCAGGGAAAGCAGGCCGGTTGGGACCAAGAACAGGTCGGACTCGGTGGATAGCGTCCCGAACGTGTCAGACAAGAGGGGGTCACAGGTTTGTGAATCCGATATGAACCAGATGGATCCATTGCTGCTCACTTATGACATCGTTTTCCCATAGACACCCTTCGTGTTGAAACAAACGTTATTAGAGCATGGGAAATGGACTAGTTTTCCACTTTCTCGTTCATGAGTCCAGTATCTTTGAACAGGGTCGGTTTCTCTTGCTTTCTGTTCTGGCCAGTGGGCAACGTCGAGGGGAACTGACAAGAATAAATCGGCCTCTGAACGGTCAGGTTCGTAGCGCGGAAACTCCATGCAAAGTCCAGCACCAAAAAGGGCTTCAGGGAAAGTAGGTCGGTCAGGTCCAAGAATGGGTCGGTTCGTGAATCCGATACGAACGGATCCATTGCTACTCATTTCCAACATTGTTTGCCTAGAAACACCTTTGTGCCGGAAAGGACGTTATTAGAGCATGGGAAATGGACTAGTTTCCACTTTCCCATTCTTGGTCCAGCATCTCGGAATGGACTCGGTTTCTCTTGCTTTTTGTTCTAGACTGTGGGCAACGTCGAGGGAAACTGGTAGGAATAAGCCAGCCGCTAAATGGTCAGGTTCGAAGCGCGGAACCACCATGAAAAGTCCAGCTCCAGAAAGGGCTTAGGGAAAGCAGGCCGGTCGGGACCATGAACGGGTCAGATTCAGTGGATAGCGTCCCGAACATCATCGGACGGGAGGTGGTCACAGGTTCGCAAATCCGATATGAACCAGCAGACGGATCCATTGTTGCTCATTTCCAGCGTCGTTTGCCCAGAAACACCATTCGTGCCGATAAGGACATCAACTCTTGATAGAACTCGTAGATAAATGAGAACCCTAACTATGTAGCTGCATCGAACATGTAAATGCCATTTATAAGTACTTGTCGTCTTATATGCACTATGAAGATGTAAGGCTCTATGAATATTACACTACAAATTGGAAGATAGCATCAACCTATAGAGGAGGGACTACAAAATCATTTAAAATGATCTGATATGGAACTAAAGGCTTGCTCTATATCATTCGTGAAAGCATAGTAATCTGTAATTAGAATATACTGGCCCACTCAAAGGAAGTGTGTCACAAGCAAGCCTCTCCAAGCTCGTGAATCCTAGAAGGCCGGTGTGTAGAATGAACCTCCCAAACATAGGCACCCTCTCTATGAGTCTTGCTACCTGCTATTCCTGTCAACTCGCACATGGCATCCAACAATGGGTGATCAGTCCACCTGGCATGCATGCGACCTGTGACCTGTGAATACTGAGTGACTCATAAAGTACCACCCCCATGCCCCCCCAAAGACCTGTGACCCGCTTGGTCACCCCGGCTACTGACTAGCATCTCGTTACTGACTGCTAGGATCCCAATGCTCACAATTCACCACATCTCTGATAGCTTGTCAGGCGGTCACACCAGGTCACTGCTTGTGATGCACCGGTCCCAGCTCGGGACAAATGTCCACTTCGGTCACTAGCCTTTGCCGATACTTGGCCTCAGGCCCTCAAGTACTGTCTGTGTTGAGGTCATGCTAGGGTGAGACCGTGCTCTAACAATCCTTCGCTCTTCTGGTGACAAACTCTAGGTAAGACTTTTGCAAACACTGTCTCTTCTCCCAGGTAGCATCTGACAAAGGATTCCCTTTCCAAGTCACTAGATACTCTTGGAGGAGACGATTTCTCAATAGTTGCTCCCTTCAATCTAGAACTTTCTCTAGCCCATAACCTGTAGTGTCTTTCTCCTCTAGAGACACAAGACCTTCTAGAAGATTATCGCCATCATGCAAACATTGCTTGAGTTTGCTAACATGAAACACTGGATATATCCACTACATCATGATTTGACACTACATTTGGTATGTTTTCTTTCATTTCACCAAACTAGTTCACAACTTTGATTCCTAAGAATTCAATTGATCCATATATATCTTTAGCCATATGGAATCGTATATGTATGATTAGTCCATGATTTGTTGCTTGTCCAAGAGATGGTAGTGGTATCTACTAATGCACCTTGCATCCCAATGGTAGTTGTAGCTTATAAGGTACTTCTTAATGATTAGCCATGGTCCACAATACGTAGGAGATATCTTGGCACACTTTCCTATGCGGAGCACCTTCGACTTGGAAGGGACTAGTAAATATACCCAATCTCCAGTCTCAACCTCCTGATAGGTACGGTTCTCATGAGCGTAGCTTTCTGCCCTAGCCACAACCTTAGACAGATTAGCTCGTGTCATTTCTAGCCTCTTCTACATTTGGATTAAAAACTCCGCAGTGTTGGGCACCTTTCGTGGAATGCCTATGGTTGCTGGGCTAGCTGGCCTATAACCATAGTTGAGCTCAAAAGGGCTCAATCTTGCGGATGCAGGTCTCTTATTATAGTGTTGTTTTTCCATAACTTGTCCGTTAAAGGAGCAACTCTCCAGGAATAGGTCTTAACAAACCGCCGGTAGAACTTACAAAAGCCTAAGAAAGATTGTAATATCAGCAGGCCTCGGCCACTTCTTAACCACAACCACCTTGGCTGGGTCAACCGAAATACCATCAACCGTCACTACGTGACCCAAATACTAGACATGAGTCTTACACAACTCAGTCTTCTTCTAAGCATTGCCATACAAGACAGAAGCTTGCAACTTGCCAAATACGGTCTGGAGATGAATCTCATGCTCCACTACCGCCTTACTATAGACCGATATATCATGAATAAAATTGACGACAAACTTGCCCATATAGTCACGCAAGACATCGTTCATGAGCATCATAAACGCGGCCGGAGCATTGGTTAACCCATGGCATAAACAAAAACTCATAATGCCCAAAACGGGTTCGGAAGGCCGTCTTCTAGACGTCTTCTTCTCGAATCCGTATTTGATGGTACCCACTTTTGAGATCTATCTTACTAAAAATGGTGGCACCCTGCGACGCATCCAATAGATCATCAATTCTGGGCATCGGATATCTGTGCTTTAAAGTGATCTTATTCAATCCTTGAGATACCCATCCAACATCCTTCTGACTTCCTCTTCCTCTTTTAGGATCATCCTATAAGGAGGCCTACATACCAGACTTGCCCCTGGAACAAGCTCGATACGATGCTCTACATTCTGTCCAGGCGGCAATCCCTCTGGCATGTCCCTAATTAGCAAATGTTTAAACTGAGCGCAAATGGACTTCTCCAACTCACTTGCTGGGTCACATCTTGGTTGTAATGAAAATGCATGTGCACTAGGGGATGCAAATGTAAATGAAGTTGCTTGCAATTCATTAGTGAGTGTGCTTATTTGATTACTACTAAAACTAGAATCAAAACTGGAATCAAACACAACCAAAAATACTGGAACTCCATTTTCTTTATTTGCATAGAGGTAGTAAGAGGACCTTCAGCTGATGGTCTCTCCCCCTTTAAGACATAAGACATACCCTCAAGTCTGAACTTATATACATGCGAAAGGAAATCTATAGCGGGCTCCTTACTTGCATGCCACCGCTTACCAAGTACAATATCAAACTTAGCTAATTTGGTGATCTCAAAGTCTTACTTCTCAGCATATGTCTAAATAGAGATGCCTGAGAGACTCTCTCATCCCAAACCTCTGTTCCCTCTGGCATCTCAATTGTATACCAGTAATCAGAAGGAACAATAGCTAAGCAAAGCTTCTTCACCACGCAGGGTTTAACAATATTATGTGAGGAATCGGTGTCAAACAAGACGAGCACGTCATGACCTTCCAGCTTTAGTATCAGCTCACTATCTGGAAAATGATAGGCTTCACGCGCCTTGGTGGACAAAAAGCAAAGTGCCTATGGAGCAAGTTTCCACACTGAAATATTCATGACACGACGAGTGTCCTCATCGTCACTTACCAACAGGTCATCCAATATTCCTCATCCTTGCCCTCATCTTGACGCTGCTGTAATACATGGAGCTTCTTGCCCATGCGTCGAGGGCAATCCTTGAAAACATGCTTGCCAAGACAAAAAAAAACATAATCCATTTTTCTTGGCCTTATCCTTTTGCTCTAGAGTGAGGGGAGACTTGTCATGAGCAAATTTCTGTTCGAAGTTTTATGATTAATGTCTGCAAGTGATTCATGAACTTGGATTTCCACAAGACTTAAAAACTACATTTTAAGAGTGTTTCATATTGTGGGAGCATAATACATTTCCGATCTATTACAAACCCTAGTAGCCGCTAAAGACTCATACTCCTTGGAGGAAACAACTGACAATGGGATACAGATATATAAAAGAGATCTTGTCTATTGCTAGCATTACATGACAGAATTCATCTCTAGGAATTTGAGAAACTTTAGTTGCTCAATGTGAATGTGGAAGCCTAAACGTTGTCTTTCTTATTTTGCAAACGAAGAAACATACTTTCTAACTCTTCAGGGTGGGTCCAGGTTACAGTGCATCTCCATCGTATTTAGTGAGTTCTAATTCCCTTACTACATTTGACTTCTCTAACTCACCAAATGCTCTTGTGAGCTAATATATACAATATGATATCCACCTGCCAAGGCCGCTGCAACTTCTGCAAGCATTAGATAGCTTGGAATGAGTAAGTTGCCAAAAATCAATAATGGCCAGGATATTTCTGAGCCCCCTAGACCATATATTTCCCACATAAAGAACTACATGAGTGACCAAAGGGGTAGAGGTAACAAAGTCAGCAATTCAATGGAGCACCCATAATGTGAATTTGAGGACTGTGTGAGAACTGTAACTAAGAAGCCCTTAGTCCTGGCCTTGGCTATATGCTGTGCACTGAAAATAGGACATCAATATCTGCATTCCGACATAAACCTATGAAAAAGCCATCTCTATGAGCTGATACCCGAGAAAGAGAGCTTAATATGCATAAATGATCTAAATGTGTCGAAAACCATCCAAACTTCTAGAATTCGTTATTACAACAATTAAGAGTGGCCACAAGTCACTAATTTGCAGAGGTCTGATTGCCGCAGCCATTTTAGAACCTCAGAAAAGGAAAGAACTATATGCAGCTACAAAGATATTCCATAATACGTTGTTGCAGATACAAAAAAATTGATAACAGCTACCAAGCAGGAGGAAAAACTATAGCAAGTTCATTGAAGCAAGGCCAATGTGTGCAAATAAAACTGATAAGAATTTCTTAAATGCTTTTCACCTTGAAATTGATCAGCCAAGCCAAAGGACATATTTCACGAAAATTAAGCAGGAATTTAACAATAGGTGCAATGCATTTTCCTCGTGAGAAAAGACATTGAACATGGTCACTAGCACAAGAAATAATGCATTGAATGAAGCTAGAACTCTTCACTCCTCCCACTCGCATACTGTCAACTAGAAATGCTTTTCTCATTGTTAAATTAAAGATGGAGCAATTTTCTCATTTCCGAATTTGGACGGATGAGATATATAATCTCTATGCTAATGATAACTTCAAAAATCTAATCAAACTAGGGCCTACACTTTATCCAATCTAACTGCATACATAAAGTATATATTACTACACAAACAAGATGTAAACTGAGATAAATACATTATCCTTGCACACAGGTCTCTGCAGCACCGTCACACAAGAACATAAGGTTGTTAACTGCAACGTCAAAACGTTTGATGGTTTGGCAGGCAGTTCAGGAATGAAGTTCATGTTTCAGGGTTATTTTGCAATCACCTGACATCAGCAGAAAATGCTAGGTCGCGCAAGTGAGGCACGAGGAACAAAGCATCTCTCTCCTCCATTGTGCTGTATAGAAACTTTCAGCTACCAGGAATTTGGTGAAAAAGTGTAACGTAACAAGAAAAGGGCTTCGCATAAGAATGTATAGATCAAGCAAGAGCAAACCTCAGATATTATCCAAGTAAAGAGTCCTCTCTATTATTTGAGCAGACAATTATAACTTGGAAAGGTATAACAAATTAGTGAGAACAGGGGTTCAAGTCACAAATGCAGCCACCTACTTCATAATGACAGACGCAGGGCCAAGACTTTGGTGCAAACGCCCACGAGAATGCATATAGGAAAGACCCGTGAAAGTGCCTCGGAGGAGTTTAGTTATAAAAACGCGCCGTCTTTGAATTGGTCTACTGGGGTCAAATTGATCCCAGAAATCCCACTCTCCAACAGCTCTACCCTCTGCAGTTGCCTCACTTGCTGCCTTAGCATAATTTGCAGCTGTGATACGGCCATCATCACGGAAAACTAGCCACTGTCCTACAACCAGGAAGACAACATTTCATGTTGAATCCAGCATGCAGATAAGTACAAGGTGCAAAACAATAAAAGACAAGTTGCCACCACAGAAGTTTCGTCACTGACCTGCTCCCCTGTCCTGGTTTGAAAGCCTCCAAGAAGTAGTGATAGATTTGGGCAGACTTCTTCTCCTGATGGATCCTGTGGGAATACATACAACACAGCTAAATAAATTTACCTCCATTTACGTCGTCCAGTTTCCACACTGTGAGCCCACTTTGGTGAGGAAGGAACTAGAAAAATGCAAAATTTAAAGCAAAGTTACAGCAACATTTCTGGAAAAGACAAAAATATTGGTGTTAAGGGTTTCCAGAACACGGCATAGAAATTATCATGCTTCAGAATATTTAAGAGCTTCAACAGAAAAACTTAAATAGGGAAGACTCTCAAACTAGACAGAGAGTTTATATTTTGGAGAGAAATAACTTCAAATGGTAAACTGAACTTCTAGTCGAATTAAAATGCTAAATCCATAAAGTGATGATCGTTACCAGGCCAAGTCCATAAGGTCATATGAGTCTTATAGAAACTGTATTGGTACTTAAGGGGTCTGCAGGCAAGAATTGGCTTATGTACCATTGTCTTCAAGTGCTATAGAGAGGTGCATTATTCAAATGCCTCAAAGAGTTACTGGCCTAGCTTGAAGTTGAAGCACATTGAGATTCAGAATTGTAACCATTTCTCAAAAACAAAAGGCTTGACACTAAAGACATGCTCCTTGGTTTCGCATAATTTCTCCTCCCGAGTTTATACATGTACAACTTTGTCTTATCCACAAAAGAAAAAAGTGAAAGTCTTTAAGAAAAGCTCTTTTTCATCTGAGGGCTAAATCACCTTTCAAACCGTATCTTTCAGACCCTTGTATTTTCATGTTAAAAAGGCCATTTTTTAAGTAAAGTTTCCTTTGCTGATTATTGTCCCATACATCAACATAGTTGCAGTATAGAACCGCAAATCGCGGTTCGAACCACGATTCATGGTTGTAGTTAGGGTTTTTGAGAATCTTTTGTTTTTGGGGATGGGCAATATGGGTATCAGATTGAAGCTCTTGGCAAGAGCAGTGCATTTATGAAGGTTGCCAGTAGTTCTAGGTACCATATGGTTCACTTCAAGGTAGATAAGCTGAAACAAAGTTTTGTGTTGGTGGATTTGAACTATATTGTTGTGGTTTGTGTATCAAACAACTATACTATACGTTTCGGAAGCAGATAAGCACCAAACTGGATAATAAGGATGTAGTGAGCTCTCTCTCTCTCTCTCTCTCTCTCTCTCTCTCTCTCTCTCTCTCTCTCTCTCAGCGCCGCCACCTGAACCTGCGGCTGCTGCTGCACGTCTCAAACCCAAGCGGGGGGGGGGGGGGGGGGGGGCGCTCACACCCCCCCTCCCTCTCCTAGTTACCTCCCCTCTGTTACGAGTTCGTGACCAGTGCCGAACCCTAGAGAACACAGATAGGTCAGATACCACAGTCAAGGTCATGTCCAGCTTACACGACCAACAGGGCAAGACAATGTGAGTAGTGTGCCCCAGCACGGTCCATAGCCATGGCGGGCCTAACACAGTCTAGGGACCCTGTCAGCAGGACAGGGCCCCCAGTTGGGTCCCGACGTGCAGTCGGCCACGTCAGTGCCACGTGGCCGACACTTGGCAGTTGCATGCTACCAGTCCTCACACTGGGCTAGGAGGGGCATACTCTATATTAGGGAGTAGGCAAGGTTGGGTGGATCAGTGAGTGTTTTCCCTACTGTGGTGTTAGGATCTATTACACTGGTATCAGAGCCATCTCCATGTTTGGGAGCTTAGTAGCAGCAGTAGAGAAAGCTATCAGAGGATAGGAAAAATCTCTCAGTTTCTCATAAAGAATTAGAAGAGGAGAATCGTTGTAGGTGCAGCCTTCAAACTTTTAATTTTCACTGAGAAATTACAATTGTAGGAAGTAGAATTCCTTGTGGAGGGAACTCGCTGGAAAGGCAGATGTTCATCACTGAGTTCAGAGAGTTTTCTACAGGTTTCCCAACAGAAATAGAGTAGGATATAGCAAGTAGATCCATCGTTGTATATACAGGGACCTACCTCTGTTTTTGAAGTGGAATTTCAGTAGATCTGAGCGGATTTCAAGCTGAGATTTTCCAACAGGGCCAGGGCTGGACAGAGAAGAGGGAGGGTGAAGTTTTGCCCTTCTTTTCAGAGATTTTTCGGGTATTAGAGCATCAGATTCTCTTGCTGCAGATCAGCGAGCAGGCTGCCACAAAAATTTTAGAATTTGCAAGTGAATTTGGGATTCAAATCTTTTTTTTTGGAGACAGATAGACCGCTACCCTGGCAGCGAGAGAGGGTCCTTGGCAAAAACCAAAAGTTTGCAACTGATTTCGGGTTCTAAAATGGAAAATTTGGAGCAAAAAGAATACACCTCAGATAGCGAGGGAAGAGGTCAAGACAAATCAGAAGTTTGTTTGCTTTCTGGTACCCTGGTCTCTGATTTATTTCCGGACAACAGGTCTGAAAGCAGTTGAGGAAGAGTTGAGAAGGCTTTTCTTGATTCTCTCTATGGAAGTACAGTTCTCAGAAAGAGCTAAGTTTTCTTTCCTTCCCTTGTATAGTTGTAAATTAGTCTTTCTGACTTCTTAAGGGGAAGGGAAGGGAGTTCATTTGGGAGTCCGCACAACATGAGAGCTTTGATACTCTCAAAACAGCCTTAGCTACAACACCAGTTTTAAAAGTCGTCGACCCCAATCCATTTGTGGTCGAAACAGATGCTAGCAACTTTGCAGTTGGTGCTGTGCTAACTCAGGGTGGGCGACCAGTTGCGTTTGAGAGTAGAAAACTCGAGCCAGCTCAGACTAGGTACAGTGCCTATGAAAAGGAACTCTTTTCTATAGTCCATGCCCTTAAGACTTGGAGGCATTATTTGTATGGTGCCAACTTTGAGGTCCTGACAGACCATGAAAGTCTCAGATACCTTTGCAATCAACCTGAGCTTAGAGGTCGGAAAGCTCGTTGGGCAGAGTTGATGCAAGAGTTTGATACTCTATCAGATATAGATGGGGGAAATTCAATACAGTAGCAGATGCCCTTAGCAGAATGCCTATGATTAACAAGCTGAGTTTTACTCAGATTTGTAATGAGTTACTTGAGTCCTTGAGAGGGAAGTGTCAGCATGATGCATTCTTCTCTACTATCTGGAACTCGGTCCAGAGCAGACAGTTACAGACTCTAGAACCAGTTCCCGGGGCTGGTGCCAGTTCATCCAAGAATACGGCAACTTCCGTTGAGGATGATGATGAGTCCGAGTATACGTTGTCAGATGACGTTGAGGATTCTGAGCCTGTATTACCCAAGCAAACCCCAGTGGTTGAGGGTCAGTTGACTCAAGGATTCAAATGGAAACAGTATTCCATTCAGGATGAGTACTTGCTCTATAGAGATAGATTATGTGTCCTCAATTCAGAAGATTATAGGCAGCGGGTCCTATATGAATGTCATGACAATCCTAGTGCGGGACACCCAGGCATACAGAAGACCTATGAGCTTCTTCGTAGGCAATTTTTAGGCCCAATATGAAAAAGGACGTTCAACAGTATGTAACCAGTTGTCAGAAATGTCAAGTAAACAAAGCAAAGCATTTAAAGGCAGGAGGGTTGTTGCAGCCCTTAGAAATACCAGTTGGTAAATGGGAGAGTATCTCCATGGATTTTATAGTAGGCCTGCCTAAAACCCAAAAGGGTAATGACGCTATATGGGTCACAGTTGACCGTCTGACCAAAATGGCTCATTTTATTCCGAGTCCCGACCAAAACAACCGTTAGAGCTCCAGAGTTAGCGAGGTTGTTTGTAGACAGGCTATTTAAATTGTACGGTCTACCTTCCGGCATAGTCAGCGACCGGGACAGTAAGTTTAACGAAAATTTTGGAGGGCAGTATTCCATCATCTCCATACTAAACTTAATATTAGTACTACCGACCATCCACAGACGGACGATCAAACAGAGAGAGTAAATCAGGTGCTGGAGGATATGCTTCGTCATACGTTAGCAAGAAGCAGACTAATTGGGAGGAGTATCTCTCGATATTAGAGTTTGCTTACAACAATACCAAACATTCAACTACGGGATACAACCCATTTATGCTGATGTACGGTTTTCAGCCACGCTCACCCACAGCTGTAGGGTTTAAACAAGAAAAAGTTGAAGCAGCT
Organism: Diphasiastrum complanatum; assembly: GCA_029204225.1. Lineage (NCBI taxonomy): Eukaryota > Viridiplantae > Streptophyta > Lycopodiopsida > Lycopodiales > Lycopodiaceae > Diphasiastrum > Diphasiastrum complanatum. The sequence continues at coordinate 76,774,280 of CM055094.1, forward strand.
AGAAACTCTTTAGAAGACCTAAACCAGATGATAGAACATGCTAAGCGTAGCATTAGGCAGTCCCAGGATCGAGCTAGGCATTATGCAGATCCACACAGACGGGATGTGCAATTCTCCACTGGTGAGAAAGTCTACTTGAGAGTCCCAGTTGACTCTAAAACCCTCAAATCAGGAGTGTGTGCTAAGTTGTCTCCAAGGTATTGTGGTCCCTTTACCATCAGTAGGAGACTAGGCGAGGTCACCTATGAACTAGAACTCCCACACAGTAGTAAGGTTTTTCCAGTCTTTCATGTAAGTCAGTTACGAAAAGCCTTAGCCAGATCAGAAAATCTGGTAGGGGACAGTGTTTTAGTTCTCCCATTGGATCCTCAGCAACCTCCACATGAACCAGAGGAGATTCTTGATAGTAGAGAGATGCAGACTCGTCATACTCTATACCGAGAATATCTGGTCAAGTGGAATGATCAGCCTGTTGAGAATGCCACTTGGGAAAGAGGCAGCGTCCTTCGCAAGATTTTTCCAGACTTTGTCTTAGAGGACCAAGATGGTTCTTAAGGGGGAGGGCGTGTTACGAGCTCGTGACCAGTGCCGAACCCTAGAGAACACAGATAGGTCAGATACCACAGTCAGGGTCGTGTCCAGCAACGTACACGACCAACAGGGCAAGATAGTGTGAGTAGTGTGCCCCAGCACGGTCCATAGCCATGGCGGGCCTAACACAGTCTAGGGACCCTGTCAGCAGGACAAGGCCCCCAATTAGGTCCCGACGTGCAGTCGGCCACGTCAGTGCCACGTGGCTGACACCTAGCAGTTGCATGCTACCAGTCCTCACACTGGGCTAGGAGGGGCTTACTCTATATCAGGGAGTAGGCAAGGTTGGGTGGATCAGTGAGTGTTTGCCCTACTATGGTGTTAGGATCTATTACACCCTCCCCCGGGACAGCAGCCCCCTGCACCTGCTGCTTGCCCCTCTGCTGCTCCTTCTGCTACCAAGCCCACTCCTGCACATACTGGATCCTGTCAATCCTACGTCTATAGATCCCTTTTCCCTCACTCCCCAACCCAATGCTTACGCATCTCTAACAGCCCAGACACCAGTTCCAAGGACACCATGGTGGGAAAACGGCTTGACATTTTTCCAATTGGAGAAGCTAAGAAATTTCCGACGGACACGCTGCACCATCATGATACCGGCTTGGACAAGGCTTGGCGTACCAAAAAGGATGCGGAAACCCTAGTAATCCGCTTCTCATCAACAACACATAGGCGAGATGCACTCCGTCAGTGAGCCACACTAAAGGGTACTCATATTTTCCTAGATGAAGACCTAACCTACGTACAGGTGGAAGAACGGAAGAAAGCTCGCCAATGAGCAAAAGACATGGGTAGACGTCTCATCTACAAAGACGGGACAATGCGCTTCATGGAAAAAAAAAAGGGAATAGAGAAAGTAGAATTAGAAGTAGAGTTAGAGAAATGAGGAGGATTTAGTTGATCTGTAAATGGTCATAATGCCATGTTTCCTAAACTATGTTGCCTCCTCATAGGTTTTAAATAGTATTTTCCCAGTTAACAGTGTTTACGGCACTGAGCCGTTTTGGTAAAACATACTTGACATGTACTTCCCCATCTTATATGCCTTTGGGCATGGAAAGACGTTAAGCTCTCTCTCTCTCTCTCTCTCTCTCTCTCTCTCTCTCTCTCTCTCTCCTATGGCACCCTGATCCTCCATCGCTCCACCTCTCCTATGGCTCCACGTAAGCGGGGGGGAGCTAACCCCCCCGCTCCCCACCTTGCTCTAGCTCCAGCCCCTCCATCGCTGGTAGTAACCACACCTCCATCGCTGGAAGCACCTCCATACCTGCCTCCAGCGTTGCTGAAAAAGACTCCATCACTGGCAGCAGTATCCCCACTGCTACCAGCACCTCCACTGCCTCCAACGCTTCTGAAACCTCCATCGCTGGCAGCAGTATCCCCATTGCTGTCAGCACCTCCATTGATGCAGGTAGGGTTACCCCCAACGCTGCTGAAGCTGGCAGCAGTGATCCATCGCTAGCAGAAACTCAGGTAATGCAGCCAGTTGCCAACAAAGCAACAGTGTCCTCTGAATCTGCTGCCTCCGCATCTGAACCCATAGTATTGTCTTCCTCATCTGCCAAATATGCTCTTGCTGAAGATGATATCTACACACCAAGAAAGGCATTTGAGGGGTATCTAAAAGCAGAGGTGGATGCATTAAGACTCGAAGTACAGCAACTTTAGCTGACAATGATGACGATACTTCAAGATAACAGGGTTCTCAAGCAGAAAATCCAGACCTTGGAGGTGGTGCCATCCTCAGTGACAGATAAAATTACTGAGCTAGAACAACATCTGAGCGAACACAAGGAGGCTACAAAATTCTGGGCTTCGTTGTTCCTAAAAGAAGAAGGTAGTGCTGCTCATATGTCTACTGTTATCTCAGCTACCATCTCTGAAGAAAAATCATGTGACTTCAAATCTCTCAATGTCTGAGTTCGAGGTGTTCTTGACACACTGTGAAAGATGCAAAATCCTTTTTAGATACTACGTTGAGTTTCAATACCGATGGATTGGATAAGTCATGGTGAACCAAAAAAGACAATTCTACTCTCTTTATTCATTTCAAGCCTAAGCTAAAGGGCACACAGATTTTGCTGTCAAGCCATGTTAGTTTACCACTCAGAGAACTACTGCGGATTGCACCACAAGCGAAAACCCTTCTAGCTATCTAATTAGTCCTTTTCCATATGATAGCCCACTCCACTCCCAAGCATTTTTTCCTTACTATAGCTCTTCATATTGCCGCCTCTATGGCCTTCCCATCCAAACATCGTAGAAAATCCACGTACCCAAAGCTTCGTCATCCTCACCAACCTTGGTATGATGATATATGTAAACAACTCCACTTTCAAGTGAACTCTGCAAAATTCTTACCATCCCCCCATCTTCGTCATCTTAGACACCTATTTAGCTATACTTGTCGTTATAAGAAAAGAATATATGAAACTTCTAAAGGGAAACGCCCTGTGGATCTTCTCTATAGTTCCTCATCTACTTCTTTTTGGTGTGAGTTTATTCCCCGTGCTCCACCTCCATTGTTTAGAGATTTACGTCGTTGGACTGAATATGCCACATTACTTTATACCTTTCCCACTAATCCGATTGTTACATCTCCCTGTCCCTCCATTTTCTCCTTTTTCACACATGCCATGGTCTCCCTTGCCATTGAGAAAATGAAGACCCATCGTGCTCGAGATATCGAGGACCTAAAGTCTGAACTCCTGATTCATGCTACTGATATTCTTTCACCTGTTTTAGCCTCACTCCTTAATCAGGCCGTCATCTCTAGATTTCCCCTTCCATGGTGTACTAATATCATCCACCCCATTCACAAGAGTGGTGGCCCCATAAAACCTAATAACTATCATACCATTATGATTGAGCACATTGTGGCTAAACTTTATGGCACTATCCTTCAGACAGTGATTAGTTGTGAGGTAGACATATGGAGGTTACATGCTTTGGGTCAGGCTAGCTTCAGGACACAACACTCCACCACTAATCATGTGTTCACTCTTCGGGCTGTTATTGAGAAAGCCAGATCTAGACATGAGAGAGTATATTGTTGTTTTTTGGATTTCCGGAAAGCATTTGACTCTGTCCCATGTCATATGCTTATCTAGAGGCTGAGAGATCTTGATTTTTCCACTAAAACCATATTGGCTATCATGGCACTCTATGAGCAGGTTTGGGGATGCTTCAGATCGGATGAGGGTCTCTCTGAGAGAGTTAGGAGCACTATTGGGGTGAAGTAGGGTTGTTCCCTCTCCCCCACACTCTTTGGTTGTATATTGATGAGCTTGAGAGAGCCATCAATCAGGATGATGGTATTGGCAGCAGGCTTGGTGATATATTCATTGCCATTTTGCTTTATGTTGATGAGGCCTTGCTTTCTTCGTCTAGCGAGGAGTTGCAGGGGCACTTAGACACATTACAGGTTTTTCGAGACTTATTTGGTTTGACTGTGCATACCAGGAAAACCCATATCATGATCTTTAATACCTTTAGGACCTTTATGCAGCGACAGGTGTTCACTCTAGGGGACAACCACTCAAGGTGGTATCCTACACTTATTTGGGGACTTTCTTCACTGCTCCTGCTTTCAGTATGAGACAGGTTGCCACAGCTAGAATACGTAAGGGTCATGCTTCGTTAGTTAGTCTCGAGCGTTTTTGTTTAATGCACATTAGAGATGCCCCGAGTAAGTGTAACCTATTTGATACTATTGTTGCATCCACAATTATGTATGCAATGAAGGCTCGGTGCACTGGGATTCCTGAGTCAGAATGGACTAGCATTTCTCGTCTACAAGCTTGAAGCATAGTTGCACAGAAACGCATTTTTGGGCAAACACGTTTCTGAAACTGTGTTTCTCATAAACGCGTTTCTGATGTAGAAACGTGGTTTAAATTTTTTTTTTGGAAAAATAGCTTATTTTCAGTAGCTATTTGGTTGTTATTTGCTCTGGTTCTCAGTAAATGTTAATGCTACAGTTTGGGCTATCAACTTTATGGATGATGATCACTTTTGCAATCATTTCACTGGAGATGTGAGTGCAATGTGCATACAATTGGGGGCATAAATATTGGGCCCTTATCGGCGCGCATTTGGACCCCCATTTTTATCTAGGGGGGGTGCACGGGGGGTAGCACCCCCCCTGCTACTTTCGTCGGGGGGGCCCGGGGGGGGGGGGGGGGGGAAGCAAAAAGCGAGGTACAATTGCTCTACAATTCTCTGTCTCTGTCCCACTGGAATCATCTGTGATCGTAACGAACAGGCTAGAGGTTAGTTTTGAATTTTTATCCTTGACAGAACCCAACATGGATTAATGCACCTGAACTAGACCGTTCTATACCCGAAATAATCGGCAAACTATACAGATGTAATGCTCTTAATTAGAGCTTTCATCTGATACCCATATTGACCACAAAAAAAATCAAAAAAATTAAAAAAAAAAAACATTTATGAGAAACGCTACCAGAATCCAGAAACGCATTTCTGAACCGACAAGTTAGTAATTTGTTTCATACCAGCGACGGTGCACAATCCCATGCCCATTTCAGTGTGCAAAGTGGAGCATGGACTACACTTAAAATTGGAAGTGCCCTTGGTACCAATCTTTCGAGGGATCCTCACACATTTAGAGGGTGGCTAGGAGGGTTCCTAGTACTCAAACCATGCAGCACAATGGCTCAATTTTCCAACAGACCATCAGAGTCAGCCCTCTTAGATTCGTATGATTTGTCAATCATAATTTTCTGGAATCCAAAACCATACTTAATCATTTACAGGATACTGGAGTATATGTCCCACATAACTCGGGAAAAGTAAGAATCATTCCAAAATCTTTCCACTAAGAAAATACTGGATATAGGAATATTCTTCAACCAGGATTCTTAAACTGAAGTGCAAGATTTAAGGTCTATAAATCACTGGTAATTAAAGACTGAACGCATACCAAAATGACAATCATCTTCAATTACAAACATTTTAGATTACAATCTAGAATCAAATCTAGATACCCAAAGTCCTGCTGAATAACAACTCAGTTTTTTATTCTTGGATTCATTATGATTTGTTATCCAATTGAGCTCTTTGGGATACAATCACTAATGAGCTGAGTCCCTTCCTTAACTAAGGAATACTCTATCCCAAGAATATTGTATATCCAATGCACACATTTTTAAACTGATGAACCGAAATGATTCACTAATCATGCATCTTACAAGCAATATAAATCAATAACCATTAGTTCCCGGTGAATCCACATCACATTGATCGTTTTACCAATTAACTTCATCCTGGAGTAATCAACTACTCAAGCTAATTGCCAATGATTCAGAAATCTCAAATGTCTAGGTGAAAAACTAGTATAACACCACATTTAGATCCTTACCCAAATCATTTATAAGTTAATCCATAAATCTTCTATACAAAGATTTGTTAACTCTGCAAGTATCTGTCAAAACAATACTTGATCATATGTTCATGTTCACCGACTAGGTTAAGTGCACCAGATAACCTTAGTAACTAGGATTACACAGTAGATTCATACAAGATTAATCGTGCACATATGAGAATAATCTTACTATGACCCAGTACATAAACACATTCAAACCTGGCAGATTCCTCCAGAACCCACATATGTTTACTCACATATCTCACTGAGATCTTGTAACTCAGCTACAAAATATTTTCTGTTTCTCATGAGTAAATAACATATCCGGGAAATCTCTGAGACGAATTCAATCTCAACAGTTTTCCAATCCAATTTCTTTTAATAGCATAATTTCTTCCACTCAAACAACCCCTATCTGATCCTAGTACTAAAACTAAGATTAGGTTGTTTCTATACAGAACTCTCAGACTTAAATTCTGATCAAACTTACTTCTATTCCAATCAAAATGGAATTAGTAACCTTCGACCTTTTACTGTACTATTAATAGATAATGATTCAAATTCCAAACATGTTTCAATTCCAGATTGTCCACACAATCCCTAGAGAATTCCTCATATTCGAAAAGTTCCAAGTAGGCATCTTACTCTGAATCTATCCGAAATTCTTTTCAGATCCAATCTCATTTCTATACCACAGTTGGTTCTTTTCCGAAAACTACGCAACCAACAGATTCCCAAATAGAATTTTATTCCACCACTTCACCTCTCCTTTTAAAGAAATTATAAATTTCAATAAAAGTTAATTGGAAAGATGATATATGAAAATATCTAAATCCAAGAAAAGTCAGTAATAAGTGCTTCCACTAAAGAATTTCACTTCATTACAAACAGGACTTCTCCTTCAAATATTTTCAATCTTAGTGATAGAAACCACTATTCCATCGAAATCCATTTATGCAACAGAGAAATTCTATGGTTTAAGAGATTGAAACATTTTATCCTTAGAATTTATCTGAATTCCAAGTCTATTCACACAAGTAGTAATTTATATGACATAACAGTCTTTCAGAAGAAATAACTTCATGCTGGAAAGAATCATATAAATCAGTCTGATATCCTATATTCAAGAAATTACTAAGAAGTAAAGGATTAATTAAGAAAGCGAGAAATAGAATTGAGGGCCTCTGATTTTGTAAATAATGAGATACCATATTAGGATCTAGATTAAACCTCAAAATTTCCCAAAATACCCCACATTTGATCGAATGGCTTTCTTTCTTTCCCATATCGCGACTAGGTACTAAACACACCATTGATCATCAGATTTTTACAGTCCTGAAATTTCCTTTCCAAAATTACTGATGTCCCATACCATCAGCTTTTCCTTCCAGAAAACCCTTAACCGCCTCATCTGATATTCTAGAGATCCACTGATCATCTAGTTGTCCTATAATCACTAAATCTCTTGTTTCCAAAACACTGGAAAATCCTTTTTATTTGGATGACTGGCATGCCTATCAGATGAATACTCAAAATCCACATCTGATTATGTGACTTAGACAGAAGAATTAACATGGTTCAATATTACATCCTGATCTTTTCTGGTTGATAAGCTTCAAAATCCTACTGATGCATCAAATCTAGGGACAAGCTTCTGTCAACTAATAGATCCAATGTAATCCACGTATCAGATTCCACTTCTAACCTTTTACGTAATTCGAAAATTCTGACGAAAATACTATTAGTATAAAAGGCAATCGGAATCGAAAAAATCGAAACACTGTTCGATTCCTAATGTTACTAACCCAATGTCAAACTGGCATGCAAAGCACACTACATCAGTCACAAACGTCATTACGGAATTTTTTACGTAAACTTCAGTTTTACGGAATTTGTCAGCCATTAACACTGATTTTTGACCCAACTGTCAGAGCACATGCGTATGACCACTCAAATCGATTATAAATCCCTCATGCATGTCAGAATCACTCTGAGAATCAGCATGCAACTAATCCATGCAACCACAGTACTACCAATTAGGGAAATGACTGGCATGCAATCAGAACAATTCCAAATTTTGCCAATTTTACTCACAAAACTGCAAAACTTCAGATGATCATAACTTTGGCTACAGGACACCAAATTGGGGTGCTATAAAGCTCAGTACAGAGGGAGACCAAGTGAACAAGATTCTTGCCACATCAGCCTGCCACCTAGGCTTCACACGTGCGAGAATCAGAGTTGCCAAAAAACTGTAGTAGGGGCGCACTTTTTGTAGACCAAATGATCACAAAAAACGTGCAAACACCTCCCCAAGCTCAAAATTGATGCTACTAATAGTCTTAAACCATCCATTAGACTTCCTGAAGCATTCATACTGATCCTAAGATGCAGTATAGGCTGAGAACGAAGATTTCTTGACTTGTAGAAGTCAAAATAGCTTCAAACTTGATGGAGATGGTGCATAAGCCACCGGCCATCAATTCACAGGTCTGATAGCTTGCTGGGAAGGTAAAAGGAATGCTAATCATGCTGTAATTAACTCCAGAATGATCTCCTTATGCATTTGGAGAGATCCATCTCCAAAAATCACCAAAAATGGTCATTTTTTGAACTTTTTTGACTTCCTACAAGTTCAATTGCTGGAATTCTTGGTTCTAACTTCAGGGAAAGCTTCAAAAGACTTTGGTCCACTTTACATCACAATTAAGTGGAAATTCATGACATACAACTCTTTCTCTAACACGTGCAAACCAATTTACAGAATTACAACCATCTAATTGATCTGATCTTGCTGGATTTTGCTTCTTACTATCCATTTTGTGCCAAAAAGCATGAAAACAAAGCAATTTTGACCAAAACATAGCCTAGAATTATAAATCATTGGAGAGAACCGCATGCATCATTAATTTCATCATTAATGAACCCTAATGACACGGGTAGTCATTTTCTCTCATGGTTCATCGTCTCGTTCAAAAAGCAGCATTCAATAAGTATGAACCCTAAAACGAAAGTACACTTGCTGGAAAATTCAGATCTACCAAAGATTTGATATACACATGTAAAAGCTCCAAAAAAGCATCACAAATTGGCCTTCAAGGACAATTCTCCATAAAACCACAAAGAATCCCAAGAGTAATGGATCTTAGCAACATGCAAATTGAAACTGGATAGTACACCCACTTGCACCCTTGCTATCCACCTTGGACGAGAATTCCAATGATCCAATCCGAAATTTCGACGAAAAGTAGCCCTTCTCCATGTTCTCCAATCTTCGAAAGCCTTGATCTGATACCACTATAAAGGAAGCTCCCTAAGATCCTGCTTACAAGATAAACCACAATGGAAAACACACTATGGTGCAACCACCCAACCAAGTAGAAGCAACCAATCAACTCTAGAAGCTTCACCCCCAAGCCAAGGAATAACAAGCATGAATGTAGAGTGAAACCCTGGCAATGAATCAATGATCACAATGTGGAGTAGGGCGAGTTTGGGCTCAATATATAGAGCCAAAAGCAACCTGGGCACAAAGCCATGCATAGCCCTAAGTTCCCTATACATAGATTCGCCAGAAAGAGTCCTAAGCATGGACCACCTATTCATAGAATTGCTATTGATAACTCTACACATGCATACACTGTCTCAAACCTTGTCTAAACTCCATTTAGTGTTTTTGGCCTCACAAGGATATTAGTTACTTTCCGGTCACATCCAGTATGATGTGGCATAACTAACAGCTTGATTTACTCGAGTACCGTGTATCCAAGACTAGGAGTATACTGAATCCTACTTATTGGCCATGGAAATAACATTCATCATCTTATTTTACCTGTCACCCACATGGAGGATGACATAGTGTTGTTGACTACTTCATTGGGTCACCGGCTTTGATCCCATTTCTTCATACCTTCCACAATGTACCTCCTACCATCTCTGATCACTCCCTCCTACTTCTATCCCTTGGACATCCTATTACCACGATCACGACACACCGTCCACTCATCACCATCGCCCGGTTTTCTCTCCATCTGGTCCTCCTTTTACACCACGTCCCTAACCACTTTTCTCCATGACTTTCCAATCACCTCCTCAGTGGACCAACAAGCTGTCCTTTTATCTCAATCTCTTTTGCAAACTGCCAATACTGCCTATCCTTCAAAAACTTCTCATCCCATAAACGCACCCACAACAGATGGTATGATACAGAGTGCTTCTCACTGCATAAACAAGTTGTTTACACTAGATATCACTCTCCTCACACCCTAGCCTTGAAACAAAAGGAATATCACAAAGTGACTCTGAAAAAAAAACAGCCTATCTACAGTCCTTGGGACAAAAACTTGATGATGCTATTGCCTCCCCATCCTCTTCTTTCTTTTGGCGGATGTTCTCTAAAAACCCTTATAAACCCGCTCCTAATGCTATAGAGTCAGGATAAATTATGCTACCAAACTTTATACAATAGACTCTCTTTCCGTTTCTCTTTTCCCACGCCCTTCAAAATTCACCCTCTTCACCCGTCCATGGTTGAAAACGCCCTTCAAAATGGTCAACCCATAAAGCCATTGATGTTGACCTCCTAAGCATGGACTTCCTAAAACCAGTTGCTCACATTATTGCCCCATACATTTCCCATATCTTTAACCAATCTGTCATCTTCGTCTCCCCACATCTTGGTGCACCAACCTTTTACACCCTA